>JYFJ02008208.1:0-13057 GCA_000934665.2 Catajapyx aquilonaris
TGGCCGCAAACATGTAGTACAAAATATCCTGTCGGTTAGGCCACCCATCGAACCCTCCCCCAGTCAGAAGGCTCTGGAAGGTCTGGGGGCGGGACTTCGTTGGTTTGTTGCCCACAGGTGGTAAGGCCTCTTTGGCTAGTTACACCAGAAAATTCTACTTAACAGTGAGAAGGAGCAATTAGGCAAAAATCGCTAAAGAGTGTATCTCAGTATTGAGGCTGCCCAGACATATGACTCCTATACTTAAATCGATCCTAAGGGAGGCATGGTGGTCTAGTGGCTACGCCGCTGGCCAGCCAAGCGGGAGGCCGGGGTTCAAATCCCGTCCCCGTCACCTCTGCTTGGCCGGGTCTTTTTCCGCTTTTCACCCGACATGCCGGAGCAGAATTGCACTCCCTTCTCTGCTCGGGGCCAGGAGAAAAGGTCTGGTGTTTAAGAGGGTCTGCAATGACTAGAAACTACATGAGAGCGCCCTCCCTTGGGAAGCTACCCTTCCCCATACGCCCGTGGACCAGGGCGTTGCGACGAAAAAAAACTGTATGTAAAAATTGCAAAATAAATAAAGGTCCGTGCAATACCTCGAATGAGGTCCGCACTACCCAATTATTATTATTATTATTATTATTATTATTATTAAATCGATCCTCTGGTGGCTAGGAAGGCAGTCATATACGTCGGGGCACTGAGTTCAGATATACCCTGTATAAATATTTTCTCATTGTGATTGCCAAACAAAATCAATGCATTGCTTGAATGCAATCCAAAAATTTAGAGCTAATACAGTGATACTGCGATTTGCGATTTGATGATAAACATCTTTAGCTCCCCTGTAATTTCTAAAATGGTTTATTCGCCCTTTCTCCTTAATGCAGACAATATCATATACAGTTGATGCCAGGCTGGTGGGTTTTGAAGTAACGGCAAATGAATTGATCACCCAGTCACATGCTCCTTTGTGTTAGCTCCTGAGCCTTTGGATAGAACAGATTTCTCGATGAAATCGCTCCGACATCGTAGGTGCTCGCTAATGTCACCCAGCAACATCCCTTCTAGTGCCTCCAACTGTTGTTCTTGTAGTTCTTTCATATATGGAAGACACTGCCACCCTCAATAAATTCAGCCCAGAACTGCAGATTTCTTTTAAATAAGCGCATTCTGTCGCCTGCATCAAAAATTACTCTCTTGGCAAAAATATCTGATAAATACGAGTTTGCAGAGCCATCCTTCATAGGCCAACAAGTTTGCCAAATGAAACTTATTGTGATCCACTTGAAATGATTGTGCAGCATTCTGTAACTACTGTATCAAACAAAATAATGTAAATGCTTTTCCTCGAGACAACCACCTCACTTCTGTGTGAAGAAGCTAAGACTTCCCCGAATGTCACACAAATTTCTGAACTACCTGGATTTCAGAGGCTGGGATTCAGGGGGCTGGGATGTAATGCGTAATTAATACAGTAATTTGTACAGCCTCATCCAGAACTTTTTTAAAGAAAGGCATTAGTGCTATTGGTGAGATTTTTGGTACTTAGCAATTTATTGGGATGGGGAATATAATGGCAGAATCAGAAATGGTGACTCATGCAAGTTAAGGGTACTTCTCCGGGGCCAGGAATGGGTGTGTGTGTATACAGGTCTTCAATTAGCTCAGGGGATGGAAGTTTGTGTTTTTTTGATTTTACTATAGCTGTGGGGACATTGTCAGGTCCCAACTCATGCACACACGCGCTGTGTACTATTACAGTGGGGACGTGAAAAAAAATAGTGGGGACATGTCCCCACTATTTTCATTCGTACGGTTTCACAAAAGTCCATTTTTCTCAGCCTAGGTGAGTTAGGGTAGGGTAGGGTAGGGTAGGTTAGGTATGGTTAGGCCAGGAATGGGTCTGAATGGCCAGCGACAATCCGATTTAGACATGTCGACCTTTGACACTGACAATGTCCATCCTGACAAGTGCGAATACCCTTGTGCATGCCTGCATTGCTTGTGGCCCGAGCCAGGCGATTGAGGTACGGTTTGGGGGTGAGAGCCCCTGGCTCCGGCCACAAGCAGTGCAGGCATGCACAGGGGTATTCACACTTGTCAGGATGGGCATCATTGATGTCAAAGGTTGACATCTCCAAAATGCATCGTCACTGGCCATTTGGACCCATTCCTGGCTTCTTCCATAAGCACATACCCTACCACCTGTTGAAAATGCCCTTTTTAAATAAAACATTTTTGCCACCCACCTCCCCTTCCCACCCGGCCATTTCTGGCTCTGCCATCATACGTATATTTCCCATCCCAATAAATTGCTAAGTACCAAAAGTCTCGCCGATAGCACTAATGATAGCTTCCTCAGGGTCTTTCATCAAGTGTCCCATTTTTGACCCGCGTATCTCAAAAACCCTTGAAATTGAGGATTTCTCAGGAAGGCTGCTTTCTTTCTAGCAGGTAAGGAATGGGAAAACTACTACTTGAACATGAAGTTCGCGTAGCACTTCGAGAGGTTCCCTTGTCAGTGTACGATTTTTGGCATGCAATCACTTCATAGCAAGAATGACCTGAAACTTCTCACATAAGAAACCATATAGGGTAATTAGACCAGCTTTGCTATGTTTTACCAGGCTTTACAACAGTAAACTCAGAAAGTAAATTGTATGTGGAAAAGGGGAATAATTAAGAAACACAATGCCATAGATACATCTTTACTTCAACATTATACATATCAGGAATTTCATGGAATAATTATTCCATGAAATTATATTAAATATTAATAACTTACAATCATTAGTACCTGATGGATAACAAATTATTCATGTCAAACTCATACTATCTTGATCTTACACTTTCGCAATAGTCAGGTACATTTTCCCACACAAATAGTACTCCCATGTCCCTGAATCGTCAAATTATAACCACAAAATTTTAGATCATGAGTAACAAGCAGTTAGTACTCCTAGAAACATGACCTCTGATGTAATGGAGTTTATCAATGAAAAATTAGAAATTTCTTCAAATCGTCGTTCGTTGTCAACGGGACATCGTATGCCAAATTATATTTTGTTAATATCTATCTTTAACCTTTTTACGTCACACTCTACAAACAGAATTACAGCTAGCATGGAAAAAATATACTGTGGTAACTAGAAATTCATCGACTGTTCTGTTCATATTGGAACCAGATCACCAAGCGTGTGTTTAGAATTTGCCCCAGCTAACTTTGCACAATTTTGTGTGTTTTCCTAGGCTGTCTCCACTCCATACCCCACCACATAAAGAGGACTGAAAAAACATAGAAACTCATGCAAACTTGGCTTGGTCTGACTACATTGATGGAATGCCATGATGGAAAGATTCTTTGGCACATCCTGTGGGTGCCACTACGTCTACCTGCAGCACATTCGTCACTTACCGCATGTGACGAATACGCTACAGATACACTGATTTTTTACGTTCCAACATAATTCAATGCCACACAAACTAGTTTTGTCAGTACAAGTAGAAAGGGAGGAACGTGTTGGCAAGTATTGGAAACAATAATAATAATCACCTCTCTCTCACATCATGTGTAGAAATGCAATGAAGGAATTATTCCTTTTACACATGGTGAAAATTATTTTCATTGGTGGCCGAGAGCTTGCATGTTCAACATGTTCAGCGGTGTCAAACTCTCTTCCAGATGTAATTTTCTTAAATTGCAGCAATATCAGGGTAACACGCTTCCAGGCATATGAATCTGGGAGGTGAAGCCTTGTGAGCAGTGGAATTCACAGAATGTACGAAAGAATGACTGTCCACAACCGAAGCAGTGGTGGCGGAGGGGATATGGTATCCGACTGCTAATCGGGAGGTCCTGGGTTTGAATCCCGGTGCCGGCAACTCTAACCGTGGTTTTCTGTGGTTTCCCACGGTTCCTCCAGGAGAATTCCGGAGTTGTTTCCTAAACTAATAGGCCACAGCTGCCTCCTTCCGTCCCTATCCTATCCCAAAAAGCGCAGTAAAAAAACGAAACGAAGAGTTCCAGTCAAAAAAATATAATATTCCCCCTAAAAGAGCCGCCGGCTGATAAGGGGTATGAATTATTTATGACTGTCCACAATTCATCTGACATTGGATAATTATAACATGAATTTTTTTTAAATTATTACCCCGTGCTCGAGCCATTGCAGCTTGTTTTGGGGGGAAGGGAAAGGTTCCCAAGGGGGGGCATCCACGGTTTATAGTCACTTACGACTCTCTCAGATCACCAGACCTTTTCTCTGGCCCCGGGCAGCTAAGGGAGTGCAACGCTGCCCCGGCGTGTCGGGTGAAAAGCGGAAAAAGACCCGGCCAAGCAGAGGTGACGGGGACGGGATTTGAACCCCGGCCTCCCGCTTGGCTAGTCAGTGGCGTAACCACTCGACTACCACGCCTCCCTTAATTATAACATTATATACAATTGTGTGATTCAGGTAGGCCCACTTTCATATACACAAAAAATACGAGAATTTACTTCTGTTGGCCATATTTCTCGTCAGTTAATACCATACATTTGTTGGGATCACTTGAGTCGCAAGCTATCGAGCCACAGTATTAGTTATCTTCACTCTTTACACTAGGTTTATAAAAATGCTTACTGGTCAATATAAGCATCAAAATGGTGACTTAATCCTACACAACCACCCACACACCTAGTCCTCTTACAACAACTGCAAGGCACTCTGTTTAATCACACTCGTACTGGCAATCTACACTACAGACACGAAAGGAATGTTGCCCATCAGTACAAGTAATGGCAATCTCCTAATCATTTCACTTAATTTCATTTTTACAACTGATGTGAACACAACTACATGCTTAAGTACCTTACATAGTTATAACAGTCATACATGCCTGGACAAAATTTTCCAGGCCACCAATTTGTTCCTTTCAATATTTGTGCAACCTTCATTTTAGAGTGCACCCACTGTAACAACAGGAAATATGTGATGGGGCGTTGCAAATCTTGAAGACAGCCAGTACAGCCAAGAGTGTGTGAGAAAATTGGGTTGCCATTAGCACTTAAAGACACAAGCAAATTTAAGAGGCTGTCTTTCATGGCATGTTGGCGCAACATGGTATCAGGAAAAACACTGCCAGCACAAGATTGCATGGAAGAACTTAGCCCTGAATTTTCACTGCCAGTGATACACATTAATAGGAAGAACTCGTCCAAGAGTCCATGTTTGTTTCAATTTATTAATTGCTTCACTAATGTTTGTTAGCCTCAGATTAAGCTTTATTTTACAGGCGTATGGTAATTAGTTGTTGCATTTCAATCTGATGCTAACATCTAACTGTGCACTCATCAATACTGAAACTGTGCAGGTTGAAATCATGGTCTGAGCAGGGTTTGTGACGGCTGAGGCAGAAGTTTGTACATGCCCCCATAACATAGCCACTACTACACCACCCTGTAACCACCATCCCAACCTCACTGCCACATATTCAGTCCTGATGGTATGCTAGACTCGTTCGAGTGTCAGATTAGGCAAGGCGGAGGAATAGAATTTTTAATTTAAAATCTAATGGTTGGTATGCACGTGCCTATCTGCTATACAATGACCAAACAGATGTGTGCAGTGATTTAGAGAGAGTTTTCCAGAAAATATGTTAGTGACAAATATTGCACAATCAACATTTGAGCAGGTGCTACCAAATGGCACTGTGGTTCATTTGACAGGCAGCCTTCTTCACTAGTCACATTTTTCTGGGCAATGTTGTTGGCTAGCAATGGCTTTTCCATGAATCAGGCCAACACACTCCATCAGCGTGCACTGGGCATATATACAGTACAAACAAGGCAAGTCCATCAAGGTGCAGAGATCTTTATCATTTACAACTCCTATCTTATGGTGTAGTTTAGTAGCCAGGTGTGAATGCCAGAAGTGGCATTACATAAAGCAATAGTGATTTCACATCAGCGTAGGAAACCGGGTTTGGAGGCACTCAATGAATCGCTACATGTGGACCTGATATCACAGTAAGAATCCCACCTTGGGATGAAGGATGTCACACTGGTAGCATAGGTGTTCTTGTCTTCAATAGGCTGTGGGACGGGAAGTATGTGTTTTTACGATAATTTCTCTTGTGGGGACATTTTGGGTCCCCACATCTTCACACACCAGAACGTTACCGTTATAGTGGGGACATGTCCCCATAATTTCGATTTACAAGGTTTCACAAAAGTCCATTTCTCTCAGCCTAGGTTAGTTAGGGTAGGGTAGGTCAGGTTAGTTTACACTAGCTTCGAAAAGTTGAGTTTTCAACGTCCCCATAGCTTATTGAGCGCAAGTGTGTGTGGGTGTGTACTGGTGGAGTACACAACAGATTTACAAATGGGTAACATCTTCCACAAAAGATGGCCCTTTGGTTACAGTCAGCCCTGTTATACTGTATGTGCAATCTGACACAGGAGGCAAGCATGGCATACCTTCTGAGAGGGGGCCTAGACTTGTGCATGTTTTGAGCAGGGGTGGTAAAAAGCCAATAACCAGTGTGACAGCCTTTATGACAACACCCTGCACAATATTATTTAAAGCCCACACTTAGGTGTAGGCTACTTAATACATGTAGTATAAAATCTTTGCAATTATATATGCATTTGTCATTTTTAAAACTAATATTTTTATAAAACAATAATTTACAAGTCTCTGAGACATTCTCGCATTGATAAAAATCTCGAAAATACTGTCACTCTCATTCATAACATTGATGCTTATAACTTAATATTTTTGCATCACTCTACCACACATATCACAAAAAATATAGGTAGCAGTTCCATTTGTAAATGCACGGTTTGCAAGTTGAGTCATATCACAGCCACAAATGGCAACATTCACCTCTTCAAAGTAAATAAATAGCTTCAACATAGCTTGCCACCAAATGTCAGGGTCAGTGGTTACTTACAGCTAAATTCCAATGTTACTGCAACTGGGTATTTTTGCTCTTACTCAAGCAGGGCTGCAATGGACTGGCATAATGGATTTGAACTGAAGTTGAAAGCTCTTGGTTGAGTGTGGTGCTTTAGCCATGCTATGAACACTTGATGCTGGTGAGCAGTTTCCATCTGGTACATTTAATAAAACAATTTACCAAGCTTATTATTCAACTTCATATGCAACAGAGGCCCAAAGATTAAAGTGACTGTTATGATGCAGCAATTTTAAAAATCTTGTTTGCATTTCAATGGTTAAATTGTCACCCTGACTATCAGTCTCACATAACAAAGTGGAATCCAACAGGTAAGCGCATATGTAAACAATGTATATGGACCCTAACATTAAAGTGATTACTATGATTTAGCAATTTTAAAAATCAGGACTATCTCGTTTGCATTTCAAAAGTAAACTGTCACCTTGACTGTCAGTCTTACATGACAGAGAGGAATCAAACACAATGTAAACATGTAAGCAACACAAATCCTAACATTCAAGTGACTGCTATGATTTAGCAATTTTAAAAATCTGGACTATCTCATTTGTGTTTAAATGATAAACTGTCACATTCAGTGTCAGTCTGACACAACAAAGAAGAATCAAACATGTAAGCACGTAAACAATGTAAACTGCAGACATGTAAACAGTGCACAACCTGACATAAAAGTGACAGCTATGATTTAGCAGTTTAAAAATTCCAGACCATCTCGTTTGCGTTTCAAAGGAGGCTCAGGTAGACTGTCGGTCTCACATGATGAAGAGGAATCATACATGAAAGCACCCAAGCTAGCACACTTATCCCATGATGCACATTTGCTGCTTGCACTGCAAGTGCTGTTGATCGAATCACTGCCACGGCTTCCAGCTGAATTGTCTGAAGCATCTGAAATTAGAATTGAACAAATCATTAATTGTTCCAGCTAACTTGCAGAGTAACAGGTACCACTATGAAGTTTATGAGGAACAAATTAAAAGCATCTGGGGTTGTTGCAAGCACAGTGTGCAAGGATTCCAATTGGACCCCATTCAGTGACTGTGTAATGGCAGGCGGCAGAGCCTCGGGTGCCTTCTCCACTGACACCTCAACCCTCCACCTGTACCAGTCTCCTTCATCGCCATGGGGCAAAGACCCATCGCTGGTAGAGTCGCGGATATGTGTAAATATGAAAATAACGAAGAATTATTGTCCACACTAATTTCTGAACATACCGTCAAACAGGGTGGCCAGAATTCCAAAAATGTAATTAATGAATATTTAAAGGAAGGGTTCAGTGATTTTGCATTTCGGGCTTCAGAGATTAAGGAAGACTCCCTGATTCAAAAAATGTGGTCAGTTTTTGAATCTGACGCCGCGTAAGCAAATGTCGTTAGGTGAAAGTCAAAATATGCAACTTTATTCGATACGGTAATCGTACAGCCAGCGCCTCCCACGGAAATCCCGGTAACCTGCCAACACCAAGGACCAATGAGATTGGCTTATCCTTGGATCAAATATTTGAACTAGGAAATGGCTGGATTTGGAACAAGATTGCCTCTAGCGGGCAAGGGTGGAAGCCTTGATCACCAATCCAAAGTTCCCACCATTGCTGCTAGGGGGAACCAGTGTTCGGCGCTAATTTTAAAGAAATCGACTTTGACTTGAAATTTTACAGTTATGGTGCATTTGCTACCAAAATGGACCGGATATTCACAATCAGGGAGTCCTGATTGATTTTTGGAACCCACCATGCAAAATCACTGAACCTGTTGCAAGTGGATTTAGTAATCCCTATCTTAACGAGTCACACGAGTATTAGTATTGCCACATTGGGCATAACAAGCTGACTTTGCTTGTGCAATAGGGGGATTTCCTCATATTGTCATGCACAGTCCAGTATAATAAGAGTACCTTCTTGAGAGGACTAATCAGTTCCTGGGCGCGGGCTAGGACTCACAATTGATAATGTAGCTGCTCGGATTTAACCCGTAAGGCTGGCATTTGGCCAGGCCTTTGTTGAGATAATGTAGTTGTTAATTGGCATTAACTTGTAAACCTTGGGAACAACAGTAACTTCAAGAACAATGTATTGTGACCATTCTAAAAGCATTTTGTACATACGAGGGGCTGTTCAAAAAAAGACCAAACTTTTTAAATAGCGCGTCAACCGGCACAAAGTGTGTATTGCGGCTACTAACAGCACCCAGCAACATGTCTTGACAACAAATTGCCATTTGCCACGTTCCGTCATCGAGATACATCCACTTAAGTGAGCACTTGGACTAGCTGTTCGTCAAATTAGTGAGAAAGTGAAAATGAGAGAGCTTGAAAAACGTGTTTGTGTGAAATTTCCCTAAGAAATTGGTAAAAATTTTACAGAGACATTTCAATTGCTTTACCAAGCATACTTGGGAAGGGTCTCCTCAACCAAAAGAGGCACAGATCAGTTGGTCAATTAAGGTCAAGGTGATGTTGGTTGTGCTTTTGGATTGGAAAGGCATTTTTCTGTATGAATTTGGACCATGTTGTCAGAATGGAAGACAAACAGTGTTGTACCAGAATATTTTAGTGCGGGTGAGAGATTTTGTGACCAGGAAAGGCCTCAATTGTGGGAAAGCCCAACTTGGATATTGCGCCAGGTGGCACCATGGCAATGCTCCGGCTCACACATTGCTCCTCGTCATCATTATCTGGCAAAACATCAGATATCCGTTGTGCTCATCTACCCAATTCTCCGGACTTAGCTGCACTAGACTTTTTGCTACATTCAAAACTTAAAACCAATTTGAAATGATGTCATTTCCGAATCATAGAGGCAATTTAGGACATTGCGACAAGAGCACTACGCGCCATCACAGAAAGTGCATTCCAACAATGGAAGAAAAAATTTAAAACTGTATATTGCCAGTTGAGGGAACTAGCTTGAAGGGGACAGTACTTAAAATGTGGCAAATTGAGCAATATAGTCTGTATAGAAAAAGTTCGGTATTTTTTTGAACAGCCGTCATATGTCACATTAAATTCATTTAAAACAGCCGTACCAAATTATTGTTTGAACCTGAAACACTCCCACGAACCAACGGTAACAAATCCTTCCTTTAAGGTAACACATGTTATAAAAATGAGACTTTCAATCACACCATGCCATACAGCAGCACTTACCATGTTGTACACCAAAAAATTCACCTGTGCCACCATAGGTGAGCAAGGAAATAAATGTTAAAGTCCACCCCATGAAACCACCAAATTTTCATAGTGGTCAAACTTTATTTTGCAAATCAAGAAATCGAGAAACAAGGGCATTTTCATTTTTAAGAGATGAATGTGAACCTTTCCAGGGGTGGCAATGTGTATTACAGCTTACGAAGAGCGTTCTTTAAAAACACATGAACCCTTTGTCTCCCGCGCGATTTTGCACTGTTCGGGTGGGGGTTTAAAAGAGCGCCCTAGGTGAAAATCACTTGATCTGGCACCATTGGTTTCGCTCTTGATTCATGCACAAGAGGGGCCTGAGCATTGCCAGACATACCAACCTACGCTGCATATTGAGAGAGGGCAGCAACCGCCTCATAAACTATGCACAAGACGGTGACATCATTCTATTGCGTCATCTACGCGGTTTTTAAAAAGCGGCTTACACCCATCTAAAAATCCAAGAAAATTTTATATGGTTGCCCCGGGTTGCCCAGTCTCTCAGATGAATTATGAAAACATTAATGTCTGTTAAAAACTTTAAAGGTCCGGTTTAAACGGAGGTAATGTGATTCGCTGGATGGAAAAAAAAAATAAACGGCGGCTCAGGTGGCAAGCTGGCAATGTCAAGTGGTCGGAGCAGTCCGCCCAGCCAATTAGGAGTGAGGACACTCTAGAGTCTAGACAACCAAAATTTTGCACGAATTTTCTATATTTGCAAACCACTTTTGTTTGTTGGAAACGTTGCAGAGGAACTCTGTTAAACTCAAAAACGCAAAAAAAACAAAAAACAAAACGCTGGCCATTAGTCATCTGCTTACCTGGTGCGCACTTTACTACACTCACCTCTTTTGCCAAATTTTGGCAACGAGCTACCTAGTTAATTCTTATTTGTGGCTTTTTGACAGTTCAGAGAATTCCCAAATTGATTTACTTCTCCCGAAGTACGACGATTTCAGCAAATTCGTCTCATCCGGTTCTCAAGGTACAGTCCCCCTCATAAAGAATAGAACGATTTTATGGACGACATGTTTATTCTGACTATCCAGCATTATTCCCAACCTGATTTCATCGCGACACTATGGACAACTTGTCCTAGATATCTGGCGACCCATACGACCCCCTCCCGACTTTTTCCGGAATTTTTTATTACCAAAATGTTCAACCTGGTACAATGCTTACAGGCAATTCCACAAAAGAGCAGACATGGGGTGTGGTTCTTACATCTTGACGCAGTTGGAATCTGAGTGACTAAAACCGATAGCATGTGGACCATGGTTTCCTTAGACATGTTAGTTTGTGACAGTATCATTCCCAACAACACAGTATTATTCCCAGAGTATCTAAGCGTGCACTCTGTGATATCCGTTCGGCTAATGCGCATTGCCAGCTGGTTATTCGCTGTACCGATATGTGAAAGGAAGAGAGACAGACGTCTTCATATAATTCAAGGGCACAAAATGCAACATCGATCTGTGCAATCACTTTGCTGTATTCATGAATGTCACACCAAAAGGTATCCAAAGGGCAAAAACTGACCTAGTTCCTATTTCAGTGCAGCGGAGCCATTATAAGATTATGAATTCACAGACATTCCAATCTCCAAAAATTTATGCTACTCCCAGTAAATCGCTGTAGGTTGTACGTAACGATGCCGGGTTGTACGTAACGGGTGGATTTCTCAAATGTTTTCACGTTCAAAATGAGAATTCTCCCAATCTAATGGCATGATGAGGTTCCTCGCGCCCTACTGCCCCACATGCACTCGAGCTTCGAAACCTGTGCCGTCAAATTTCGCAGAGTTTCCCCCTAGTTGCATATACCCCAGAAACTGGTGTCCAATGACGGATCGTACGTAACGAGATTTCAGACAATTGCACACGCGTGGATGGCCATCGAATGAAATATCCATGATGTCCCTCACCTTCACATTTCTGCGCTGCATCTGATTTTCATAACAGTTAATCTATTGCGGCAAGTACCTAGCCGCGGTGGACTCCTAAACACCTCAATACAGCTTCCGACGGTCTGTACATAACGCGTGGAATTGCCCTTACATAGATTTGAGATGAATTTCCTCTCTTAAATTATCTTACTTTGCCTTGTTTTTTTCTTCTTTTTTTCTTGATTTTAATTGCCTTTTCCCAGCCTTCCTCATGACCCCTAAAAACATGCTGGTGACTCAGGGGTTGGGAACAGAATAAACATTTTGTCCATAGAGTCGTATCATTCTTTATGAGCGGTACTGTACATATTTTGGATATTTTAACGTATTTCGTAATTAATCCTCGGCCCCAGCCACTCAGAATCTAGGCAATGAGAATCGTCATTCTTCGCGAGAAGTATATCCATTTTGGAGTTTCCTGAACTGTCAACAATTTGAGATTCAATCAACCAACTATGTAATATCATCTCCGATGTTTCCAGACTTTAGAGTCACGCTTCTTTTATGTTGTTATAGCCCTCCTCCAGAAAGCCACACAGACCCAGTTCAGACTCACTAGCTACCATCAGCAAAATGACAAAATGCCCAGAACAAAAACAATTTCCATATGAAGACCTCGGGAGGTCCACTTCAGGTGAAACTGAGATAATCCTATTTTAAATGTCGAAAGCCCATAAGGCTCCATAGTAAATCCCACTTTCGGGGCCTTCCATGTAGACCTATGACCATACCTCCACAACCACGACCAATCAATCACATTCTATACTAGTGAAAGTATCTTCTGAGATAAGTAACTCATTTTTGACAAAAAGGGGACCTTGACCGTTCTTCCCCCAAGGTCTTCATATTATGTTCCCTACAGGGCAATTCCATGACAAAACGCCTCAAAATAATTGAATTTCACACCCTCTATTTTTCAATAGAAATCATATTTGGGTTTTCAATGCATACTTGGTCGATAAACCTTCCCGTGAAATTACAGAGGTCTAAGGTCAATAG
>JYFJ02008209.1:1707-13070 GCA_000934665.2 Catajapyx aquilonaris
GAGGATTCCGGGGTCCCGTCGAGATCCCGCACATTATTATTCGCTCGAATTTGCACCTTTTCCGGGGAGAAGAGAGAGAAGAGGATGAATTTTTTATGGCCTTGCGAATGTACCCATTCTTAGATATGTTACACGTATTTAAACGAGGTCTCCAATGACACTTTGCATGTATATTGTGGATTTTTCATTCGTAAGATATTTGCGGTCAAACACAGGGTCATTTAAAAAAAATGAATAGTATAGGAGGCAGATAAAAGGCAGATTCGGCGGCTGCGTTAGAGAAAATCAAACACACAAACAGCCTCAGCGGGAGACCTGCAAATCGGGGCCCAGCTTATTTGACTCAGAGAACCAACCATTGCTCATAGCGCCACAATGACAAGTCGACATTATGCAGAAGCTTATATTATATACCTGTATCACAAGAGCCCCCGCGAGACTTTAAATGAATTTGCTGTCTTTCGTAAACTTGTAGGGGCTCCGCATCACTTTAGCAGTTGGAAACGCGAAATTTATTTACTAAGTTTCTTGTTAATTGACGTAGAAAATATAGATTAATTGCATAACAATCGCACTTCTGAAAAAAAGGTCCTCCCCCCCCCCCACCCCTTCCCCCAAGGGCCGGCGCTGATCCTGACTCAGAAAAGACCACTTCAAAATCAGCAATCCTTCATTCAGTTGCCTTGCGGCATATTTCGGGGGTTCTACAGAGTATATACAACATACGTGCGCTACCGGTAACGTCTATAGGCGATGACAAGATATTCTTCTACGAGTGAAGACATTCATGAGTGCAGGAATTGGGAATGGGTTATGGGTGGATGGGGGAAAGATACAAACAGATTGTTGCACGAGGAATGTTGTGTCATATGTAAACTCTGCACTGACTAAGGTGCTTTCCTTCCCGAATAGGAACCTATATGGTGCTATGGACGTAGAAGAGCCAAAGGTGATGGCGCAACTAACCACCTTCACCGCCCCTGTTGTCCAACAGACGACAGCCACCCGCTCCTTCACGACGGTTGGTCGCTGCCAAGGGAGAGGTTACTGCCAGTAACAAGGAAGCAATTGGAGCCACTCCCATCCGAATGCCGAATGCAAGAAGTGACAAGAAGTCTTCTTATGACATCGTCGATGACGTGTTCTTTACGATACAGGACCTGCTTTCCTTTGCAATCAGCCGTACAGGGAGCAATAAATAGCCAGCCAAAATTTCCTGTTAACACATAGTATCCGAACGAATAAATGAAAAATATGTGAATCCCTGAACAGTGAACACTGCTGTCAGAAATTATTGTCTTCACTTTCAGTAGCAGAAAGGACTATGCAGCATAATGATGGGGATATTTGGTCAAGGTGTATTCCTTCGGTCTATTGTTGATTGATCCTAATGCCCCAAAACCCTTGACACAATATATTTGTTGTTTCCGCCTGTCTTTCTGGCACGTTTGGCTCATGTGTATTACTAATGTCAGTAATGTGTATTAGGGCCTACCCATATAACCTGCTGACACTTAGGGCCGCGGCCGGTTGCATGAATGCAAATCAATGAGAAAATCTCAGAAATGGCCTGATTATGATTTTCTCTAATATCGTAAAGTCGGCCCTTAAGTTTGAACGAGCCCCCGGACACTACCTCTACGTTCTTATCTTATCGCCTGCCGTGGCGTTTTGCAGGAGGTGCTCACCTGAGAGCGCCATGAGACCTTTCACTGCACTGTTATGTGGCGACCCTACCGGACTACGCTGAACTTTATAGGTACAAAAGGGGCTTACATTGGGGGACCCAACATGGTCGCCGGCGGCCATGTTGGGCCCTCATGTAGCGCTTCCCTTTTTATATTTTTGTTCCTCTCACATTTTCACTGTCCCCTTTCCGAATCATATTACACTGTACAATATACACTGCATATGATTAGTATACAGGGTGTATATGAACTCAGTGCCCCGACGTATATGACTGCCTTCCTACCCACCAGAGGATCGACTTAAGTATAGAAGTCATATGTCTGGGCAGCCTCATTACTGAGATACACTCTTTAGCGATTTTTGCCTAATCGCTCCTGACTTTTAAATAGAATTTTCTGGTGTAACTAGCCAAAGAGGCCTTACCACCTGTGGGCAACAAACCAACAAAGTCCCGCCCCCAGACCTTCCAGAGCCTTCTGACTGGGGGAGGGTTCGATGGGTGGCCTAACCGACAGGATATTTTGTACTACATGTTTGTGGCCAATTATCTCAGTAATGCGGCAGCCAGACATAATGACTCCTATACTTAAATCGATCCTCTGGTGGCTAGGAAGGCAGTCATATACGTCGGGGCACTGAGTTCAGATACACCCTGTATACAAGTAGTCCCCGCGGTACGATGGCAATATGAGCTGGAAACTGCATTTTTGGGTTTAAAGCAAACCATTTTGCACACTGCTTGTTCCTTAGACCCATTTGGTTGATTTGGCCTGTAGTTCCTTTCATTCCATCCCATAGGACCCCCAATTTTGAGAGTCCTAACGGATGAAATGAAAGGAACTACGGGCCAAATCAGCCGAATGGGACAAGTGTGCAAAATGGTTTGCTTAATCCAAAAATGCAGTATATTTTTAACGTACCGCGGGGACTATAGATCTACATGTAGCATCCTCCCAAGCATCCTCCATGTGTATCGCAATCGTAAAAGACAGTTTATACTGTACACGTGTACTTTTCTTGCATACACTCATACACATGCAGCATTGCTAATTTAAAATATTCAGAACAGGAATCAGTCATTTATTGGGAGTAATTACTCCATCTTCCTCCACAAATTATGCCTTCATATTATTTTAAAATCATTATTTTCCATGTGAAGAAGGCCCACAACTCCTAGTCGTAATAAATATATTTCCGATTACTGTGTAATAAATTGTACATTAAAAATCAGTAGGCTATACTGTACGATAATAAAAGGAGCTTTCACCGTTATGTTATTTACATTAGTCCCCGTTCTCAGCATCTTTGATACAGTGGGCTCATTACCCAGGTACCCAGGTCAAGAGATAAAAAATGCATATGTTACGGATCATTTTCCCTATAGCTACCAGTTTAAAAAGAAGCAAGCAATCATGACAAGTGAATGTCGGCATGTTGATTGTTTCCTCCCAAAGGTTGCTTGTAAAACAATCTTTTTTCCTTCCTCACTTACCAGCTTCCACCATCTTGAACTGGAGCAATGACAATATTCCACGATTACATGGACACCCTCTGAGCGTCCATTCGTTCTACCTTCAAGCATTGCAGTCTAACACCTGACACATCGCAAAAAAAAAACGGCGAGATTCAGCAAAAAGACAGTTGGATAACTCGCACTTTCTATCAGATCCGGCGTCCCAGTTTAACCGCAGCCCTAATTGCTTCCAGCATGCAACTTATCGAGCCAATAACTCCCTCCTACCCCCACCTATCCAACGTCCCCAAAAAATCGTGCGAATGGGAGCAAAGTCTGGTAAATGTAGTGGACATGAGGGTTTCGTGATCATGTGGCCGAGCGCTGTCATGGACCCAGCCAGGGACAAGAAATATGAGTTGATCTGAGGGGGTAGTTGGCGGGGGGAAGGGGGGGGGGATATAGGGAGGTGATTGCCGGGGAGGGGTGGACCTGAAGGGATTGGCTAATTCTGGGTGAACAGGGCTGCGGATCAGTTACAAAGGACGGAGGTAACCCCATCACGAAACCTGCCGGCGATGGGAATCGGACACATGTTTCGGATTACGAAGACCTACCCGCTGACTGCCACTGACGACAAGTCAAGATACATAAAAATAAATAAAAAAAAGCTGGGGAAGGGATGGAGGCGTAACTAGTATGGGTGGCGTAAGTTACTGCGAATCGATAAACCATTAATTGCCAATTTCCAGTTTTAGGAGAGAAATTGTAGTTACGCGTAAGGTGGGAAAGCAGTTATAGTGTTTCATAGGCTCATAGCTCGGAACATACTGTCTTGTGTGGAGTTCTTTGCCGCCTATGATGATGATGATGATGATGATGATGATCATATCATCATCATCATCATCGAGTGTGAATGTGAGCTCTTCCAGTCAGCGGGGATCAAACTTTCAGCAGCCAAGTTCCGAAGGACTATTCGATCCAAAACGGTGTTCTGATATCGGCACACCTTGACGACAAACCATGACGACAGTTGACACAATAAATTTATTTCTCTGCTATAGACGTAATCGGTGTTTTCAATGCAACTACAGGACTATAAAAACCATAGGTTCTGCGCCGGTAATTAAGAAATATTCTGTCGACCAGGGAAAGATACTCCGATTTTGCGTAAATGACGTGATCTACAAATAAGTGGCCAAAGAAAATAATGGTGAATATTTCCTCTCAACCTAGTTATCCTGAGCCCAATCACTTCTGTCTGATACTATACCTATATTCGGGGAGGTGTGATGGCCGTGATGGTAACGTCTCGGCTTGCTGAGTGAAAGGCCCAAGGTTCGATCCCCGCCTGGGGAACTTTCCTTTCACCTGCGTCAGGAGGGTCTCTGACCTGCACCAAGGGGGTGTCTGGCAACCTAACCTCCTGGGGAACAGCACATGACCCCTTTACCGACATTGCACTTGCACCAATGTTCCCTCCCCAAAAATCCCTATATCCTTACCTCATGTCCTTTCATCCTTGCACCGGAGTTAGAAGAAAAGAAATATCAGAAAATTGAAGGAAAAATGGTGGTATTCCACCCCCCTATAAGGGCATATGGCCCTAGCACGGGGTAACGTAAAAAAAATACCATACCTATATTCAGCGATACTTTCCCACACCATAAAAATTTTCCAAGCCTAGTACTTGTAGATATGAAAATAATACGAAACACAAAGAGATGATCTTAAAAATTACGCATAACCAATCCAGTATATGAAGGGGAGACAAGTGTAGGTCTACTACACGTTTGGATATTTTTCTATGAACGCTGTTAAATTAAGAATAAATTAATTGGCTGGTGTCAGTCTGTTCCTGCAAGCAGCTGCAAGTGAGAGCAAGTAAAACTTACCATCAATATAAAAAAGTGACCAAAAATGCCAATTAGGTGCTGTTGAATTTCCTAATTATTGTACAACATCAAGCCATTCTTCGTCAATTGACTAGCAAGTGAGCGGCACCGTGCCAGGCAACCAATCAGGCGAATAGGTGGTAAATATCCGTCGCGCCAGGTTCCGCAGAAAAGACGCGCATTCGTCATACGTCCTCAGCCAATTCCCGTCCCGACCAATTCTGCTGCGCTCAGCTCATTACCCAAATCCGAGTGATTACGAGGCTGACAACGATTATTAGTCAAATGGTGCAGAAAGTGTGCGCACGCCAGTGTTCGTGGCCCGCCCCTGTGGAAATGTAAAGGAGCAACAAAACACATGTCGTGGCTTCCGTAACATATTAGCCTATTACCGGCAGGAAGGTGATGTTCGCGACCACACGATCACGCAGCAACATATCGATTGCCCATACCAAGTCCAATAATTATGTAGCAGAATGCTCGCCAGCTGACGAAGGGAAAAACCACGGATGGAGGTGGGGGGGGGGGGNAGAAATCACGGAGCATAAAAACGAACGGTCTGCCGCCTACT
Source organism: Catajapyx aquilonaris (assembly GCA_000934665.2). Lineage (NCBI taxonomy): Eukaryota > Metazoa > Arthropoda > Diplura > Dicellurata > Japygidae > Catajapyx > Catajapyx aquilonaris. The sequence continues at coordinate 7,316 of JYFJ02008209.1, forward strand.
TGTCGCTTTCAGGCACAGACTTCTCTATAACATCACGGTATTGTTGGGCAACGTCATCATCAATCAACGTTGTCACGCATTCCGAGACCAAAAATGTGTTGCATTGTGTCACGACAGATTGTTAGGAGACAATGTTACAGAGCTGCCCAACTGGTGGTATTGTCGGAGCAACAGTTGGCCGAGCGTGTGTCATGGTGGTTTTGAGTCATAAGGTATATTTTTGAAGGGAACGTTGTATCGCCAATTTATTGAACTGATGCCATAAATAAGTGTTTCTTGATCTGATTGATATGATAAAGTTAACGCATGTGCATTTCAGGGATACACCATTTTTCCGAAACTATCTATTTGTTAAAACCAGGTTTAGAAAAAAATTATAGTTTCGGAAAAAATGGTGAACATTTACATGACTGTAAAGAGTGCACTCTTTACAGTCATGTAAATGTTGCATCAAAGAAATTCTTTTCGTTCCATTGAAGTGAAGTATATAAGAAGCGTTATATAAGTTACTCATGTATAGTAACTTATATATTTCCACATATGAGTGTGGCAATAATGTCGACATGGTAAACTCAACCTAAAATGAACACATTCGTAGAATACTCTATGTTTTCTAATAATTAGCTCTAATGTGCTTGATGTTAAAATGCGATTATTGTTGCTAAATAAATATAGGAATATAGGCAATAACAATGAGCAAATTCTTTGTGGAAGAGATGAACGGGAGAATATTATCCCTAATTGCGACAGAATGAAATTTATACTCGTATAATTATTACCCCATTGGGAGAATCGGCGCTCCATTAGGGGGGTGGAATACCACCATTTTACAATTTTTACCACTCAGTTTTTCTAAAAAAAAAATTCACACATGAATGGAGCCAAGGATAAGGAAGGAAGGAAGAGGCTGTGGCCTATTGTATATGGAAGCGACCCCGGAATTATCCTGGGGGGACCATGGGAAACCACAGAAAACCGCCACGTCAGGATCGCCGCGCCGGCCGCGGCCCCGGGAATCGAACCCAGGACCTCCCGATTAGCAGTCGGACTCCTTAACCACTACACCAGTGGTTCCCAACCTATTTCGGGTCGCGACCCCCCTTTTATGATAGTCAAGTAACCTGCGACCCCCCCCCCCCCCGAGTGTTAGTAGATGTTGAAAAAACCTTCGTGATGAAATTTCCTGTAAAATTTATTTTATTAATTAATTAATTTTAGTTGTTCTTTATTTTATAAACATAACCGCGACCCCTCACGACCCTCCTGTACCTGCTCCTTGGCCCCCTTGGGGGGTCGCGACCCCCAGGTTGGGAACCACTGCACTACACCAACCTGCTTCGGTGCGACTGCATGAACTAATTTATAGGGTGAAATTTAAACAAACACTCCAAGTGGGCCCCTCTCTTCAGATAATCGAGGCTCTTCGATATCAAGACACATGCAATCCAACTTAATTTTCATTATAACAAATAGGGTACCGGTACTTATTATTTAGAAAATGATCTTCACCTATCCAGGTATTTCGCTTTCGTAAGATGCGATTTCTTTAGCGCGCCTGGGCAGGACCTGGGTGATATCAAGTTTCTTCTCAGTAGGCTACAGTAACCCATATCTGACCTCCGTATTTATCGCAAGGGAAATAGCCCCAGAACGGGTGAATATGTCTGTAAGATCATATTATAGTATTAATAATTAAAAAAGAGTCTAAAATAGAGTTCGGTAACGCTAGCACGGATGCCGCGAATGAATGGACGACCTCAAACTGGCCTATTTCCCTAATAACATGCGGCGCTTAGCTCAAAACATCATGAATGAAAATTGGTCCCAGAGTTCCATATCCCAAGAATCTCGAGAGGGCAAATTTTCATTTCTTGATTCGAACTGATGGCATTTCCAGCATGATCCACGCTTCCACAGCAGAGGCAGGCGCGAGGGTTCTATTCAGAAGTTGTGGAGGCGATTAGTTTTCAAAGACAATTTATCGTGTCGAAAAGTCTCGTGCTTCCTGAGTCGGGTGGGATTCTCATCGCGTGATGACCTTCGTCCCCGTAATTACACAAAACGCGCCCATTGCTGCCCAGCAGTGATCGGTCCGCAGGTAAAATTCATAACCCCCACCCCCCACCCATACATGCCACCCCTCCAAATACCACCAGCAAATTACGTCCAGACTGTTTCTTCCCAGGATACGGAATAATATTGGGGGATATGCCCTCCCTCTACCTCCCCCCCGGTCCCCACCAACCCCATCCCAAAGAGTAGGGGGAGAAGAAAGTCAATTGAGATTACATGTGACTATACAACCTTTTACACGTGGTCAATTCCCGCCAATATTAAAGCACGTTTTTTTTATTTAGAAAAAAAGAGCACTGGGCATGCCAGATAATAATTATGTGATCTTTGCCAGGTGACTCGCACTGCTGTCACCTTTTTCATGAACGTAGGGGTTGGGGAGGACGGGTTGGACACAAAGGGAGGCAAACATTAATATTGCACAATGGAAATGGACAGCTCGTCATGCTAGCCCACCATGTTAATGAAGGCAGCCACACAACACCCTTTGTCCAGATTGGAAATATTCCCTCGGTCAGAGGGCAACTAATCTAGGTGGCATGATGTAGGCTATTATGTGCCTGGTACACATGATTGCAACTAGAAATGTGTGTAGTCACTAGGAAGTGAATGCGGGTCCTGTCTGAGCTTGTATGCCATATAGCCAAAATGTGACATTAGTGGGTCATGTGTGGAGGGAAATAATGATGAAAGTAATGTTTATTAAATGAATGAATCATATCATTCAGGTTATAGGATTTACACAACCATGTGTTCCCCAGTTTCCCCAAGGACCATTACACATCATAATTCTGTACAAGCTATGATATGGGATTAAAAACCCAAAACATATGGGTGCAAAACTTTTGAACATCATCAAGCAACATAACACTGCATGGAGTAACTTATCACGATACACTTGCATAGAGGGAAACAATCATAATATATAGAGTTATAGACCTACCAGCACAGGCTAATTGGACCTTGATGTGCACATGCCAGTTAATGCACATGTCTATAATTTTGCTAGGATATGTCAATTACTCATCATGTTTGATACATAAAGAAAGGTTGATAAAGAAAGGAGATATAATACTGCATAAGTGGGGAGGCGGAGTGGTGCTGCGGTAACGCAAGCGCCCACAAATGTTGAGGTCCCGGGTTCGATCCCAGCCCGGGGTTCCCCCCTTCATCTCGTGCAGAGTTGGGCCATCTCTGGCTTCGTCTCGGGTGGAAATTTCGGCTAGACTAATCCACCCAGGGGAGTTCACAAAATGACCAGTATGCGACATTGCACTTGCACTTTGCACATCCCCTCCTACTTATACCCTTGGAACAACTAAACATAAGTTATCCAGTATATGGTTCCAACAATTGGTGGTATCCCACTCCCCTAACAAGGGCCCAGCAGGGCCCGATAATGGGGTACAGTAAAAAAAAAGACTGCAATCTTGGGTATATGCAGGTATATGGTATGCGGATGGAGAAATGGCAATTTTGCATATTTGCATTTTTAATTTATAGAACAACAGATATTTTGAATGTGTGTCCATGCCTTGATTAGTGTGCAGTTCATCTCTAATGTAACGGTCAGGATGACTTTGCTGAAAACGTTTGCTAACTACGCGTATTATCCTGAACTTTAAAAATCAGTCTATCAAGGGTTCATGTGGTTCCCATGCTAAATCTCCATGTAGCTGAGACTTGATGGGACAGCACAAACCATACTGAAGATTTAAGGCATATTCAATTAATTTTGATTCATTTAGCCGTATTTAACAGGAGTTCAAATGTGTAAAAATTTTGAACTGTATTTAAACTCTTACTTGCAAAACTTCACAAGAAGTATTCACACTCTAACTTTAAAATAGTTCTGCATCATAGTTATCAATGCAGTCTTTGAGCTTTGACACTTGCAAACACATCCAGCCCTTTTTGCGCCTGTTTCAAATAATGATGTTATCCCATATTTTCTTGAACCCACAGTTTTTAAGTAGCCTAATCAGCATTTTTAAAGTGGCTAAGAACTTCCCCTGCTATACTATATAATATATAATATATATTATAATAATATATAAATATATAAATATACATATAATAATATATAAATATATAAATATACATATAATAATATATAAATATATAAATATACATATAATAATATATAAATATATAAATATACATATAATAATATATAAATATATAAATATACATATAATAATATATAAATATACATATAATAATATATAAATATATAAATATATATAATAATAATAATATATAAATATATAAATATATATTATAATAATAATATATAAATATATAAATATATATAATAATAATATATATAAATAATATATAAATATATAAATATATATAATTGGCCTGAATACATATGCAATATATTGCTGTATCCTGACCTAAAATTTACATGCTGATTTTCTGCTGTACCTGGCTTGAGGAACATCCCTCTTGACATATGAAGAACGAAAGGGATTGAGAAATAATAGATGACACATGAGCTACATGGTTACAATACGAAATCAGTAAAATATTCACATAGCTTGGACGAAAGGGGGAGAAATAAAACCTGCCGGCTTAGAGGAAAGATAAGCCGGCCGGTTTAATTTGTCCCTTTCATCCCAAAATTTTCGCTCCTTCAACCTCCTATTGGGGAGATGGGGACCAGACTGGAACCCCCCTCCCAATAAGTATATTCGGCACTGATGTAATCCCCCAGTTTCGGTGAAACCCACACAACTACTATACTTCCAGACCATTTTGCTTCCATCTAAACTTCATCCACTCAAGCAAATAAGTAATGCGAATGTACTGGGCAAGTTAATTTACAATGCTTACGAAATTTTTTAAATAACCAATAACGTACAAGTGTATGCATCAGCGCAGGGCCCCTATCAGCGCGGGCCCCGTACCACGTGCTACTGTGTAAAACCGGCACTGTGGTAGCCAGATGACTCTGGAGAATCTTTTGGTCCAAAATAATGAAGAGCAGGGTTCAACTTACACAAATTCTGGTGGACCGTGGTAACCAGCACCCGAAGTGTTGCCTCTGTAGTGCTGTCTGTGCTGGCAACAAATCCCTGCTCAGTGAATATCACATTCAGCTCTAAAATATATATATTAATCTTGTAAGTTTATATCGATATGGCCACAAAATTTGAATTTCAGTGTACCTTCACGAGGTTCCAGTTGTTTCAGTTCCTCTATGACCTTGGTTCCCATGTCATCCACAACCTCATGGGTTGGCAACATCTTCAAAATCACCACAATGTCAGCAACATTGTGCCCACTCAACACTGTGTCCCTGGTGAAGGACCCCACCTGGCGAACGTCTTTCATTTTCTGTTGTACAAAGTATAACTTGTAGTGTTTGGATTATTTTCCAGTGAGCTGTAAAGGCTAGTTAAAACTTAATCATAAGAGTGGCTTTTGAACCCATGCCACTGAAAAACCTTGTAGCATAACCCAAGTGCACCAGTAAGTCAGTAACAAGCATGACCATTGACAGGTGTCCTACTGTCAGACTCTGCAATATCCTTTGTCAATTCCATGCATGGAGGAAGGAATACTGTGGAGGTGGGGCCTCCTATCCCACCCATTATGGAAAATTGTACCCCTTAATCTGGAACTGGGAGGAAGGAACGGTCCAAGATCTGGAACGGCGGCCATCTTTCTAGGCACA
>JYFJ02008210.1:0-13424 GCA_000934665.2 Catajapyx aquilonaris
CCATGCGGGAAGTACCCGTTTTACGCCGCTCCATTTTACGCCGTTTCGCATTAACCCCGGTTTTAAAATTACATTTGAAAATTTTGTATCTGTTTTTAAAAAAAAAAATATTAGATGACCACACAATCTGAACATGAAGGCATCACTTCAACACTTCTCATGAGACCAAACACACGAACGTATACCTGCTCTTCTTTCCTCTGTGTTTCCTGGTGCCTTGTGGCAGGTTCTATCGATATGCACTGTACTTTTGTACAGTACTGTGTATTGTTCGGTATTGTTGATCTCGGCACTCCCCTAAGTACTCCACCCGTTCATTGTTACAATACCCTACGTGTACTGCAATTATTATTATTCTTGCCAACCTGCCCGTCGTTCTATTGTTTTCATTGTTGAATATGCAATGTTGATTATTGTTGTAGAACATGAGTGAGAGAGGCAGATTCATCATTTGGGCTTGTTGACAGCCAGGGTTGCTAGGCAATTGCTTAATCTGCTGAAAAACCCCCTTAGACTCAAAAAAGTTCGGGTTTGGGACTTTTCTAGGGGTCAGTGATATGTAAGACATGCCTCTGAGAAATTTGAGCGCTCTCCGTGCCCGGGAAGTGGCTTAATTAAGCGTGATAAATAAATAAATAAATATATGTACAAATTTTGAGCTTTATATATATAGGGATTTTTGGCCGAATAAAACTTTTACGTCATGACGATAGATAGAAAAGACACGTGGGAATTCCAAAAACCTTGTTGACCTCTGCACTCTGACCGTAAAGCTCCAAATACACTTTTCCAGGTTTAGAAAAGGTGGACCTGCGAGCATTTTTAGGTCTGGCCAATTCTTCATGTGGCAGACAATATATTGAAAGATGCCTTACAAGGCCACATCAGAAGAATGCGAAGGCACGTGTAATTAACTAGGAAAAATATTATGAACAACTGAGACAGGTGAGCGTCATAATATTATTTCTCAACTTTTTTTAAAAAAATGCACGAGAAGATGAGGACTTGCAGAATTACCTACGTGCTAACCGTCTAGGTGACTATATGAACCGACTTGTAGCTCATTCATAGAGGCCTCAGACAGTGTGTGCTGAGGTAAGTAAGTTTCTCGATTTGGTGATTGCCATTGCTTCAAGCGCTTTTAAATAATTACCAGATTTTTAGTCGTGCTACATCTTCATTTGCCCATTTTTTAAAACATTTAAAAATTAATCAAAAAATTATTCGGACATGCGTAATATTTGGGTCAATGTATAATATTATAATACACCATAATTTATGCTATCTACTACAATTTACTAATATAAATTAGCGTTACCCTAAAACGTGCAATATACGTACGTACAATATGTTTTTTTTTCTAGACATAGTGCAATACATTCTAGAAAAAAAAGAAGAAAATGCACTTTACACAAGAACAGCAGATGTCAGGTTTTCCGCGCGAATACAACACTGATCGACATAATTGAACCTTTTTTGTTACATGTACCGGTACATTAATATGAGATTCATATTTTTTTGCGCTAATTTCAAATATCTAAACCATTGATCGAAACCTATATTTTCTATTACCCACAGTTTTTGAGTAACCGGCATTTTTATGGTAGCAAAGTGAAGCACTTTTAAATCCCACATAATATGTAATTTATGAATAAGTTATGACTAATATGACTTAATTAATGGGTTACCTTTGTTGCTCCGATTGTGATAGCAGTAAAAAATACGCCGAAATCTTCATGTGCAATGACTGTAAAACATGCATAAGGTGTTGTTGAGCAATGTGCAATATACTTTCTAGGAATAAAATGTAGGCTTGTGCAAGAGAATGGACGGCGATAAAAAAATTCTGGCTTAATTTTTAAAATCAATGCCTATTATGAATCGATAAGGAACAGCTAAAATAGTTCATGTAACAAAATTATTGTTGACCAGTGTAATTTATAGAATTACAGCAATAATGATGTCATACGTTTGTTATGTCTGCTATGAGAGAGTAGCCAGGAAGGGTCAAAGTAAGGTTTTGTCAATGTTGTTTCATTATTTGTCACTGCAACTTTCTGCTGACCTTCGAACCTTTATACTGATCAATGACGGATGAAATCATAGGGATAGTGGTGGATGTGTAGGTGCACAGGTGCAGCCTCTGGTAATTAATATCATGAATTTTGTATGAATGACAACAATTGACAGTTTTGTGACACACGTGTGTAAATCTTGGTAACCACGTCGTATATAAATTTTCTGCTGTTATTGTTTATTGTTTCACAAGTATAACTTTTGTTAAGTAATGTAAAAGGTACCACCTATGAAGGAAACATAATTATGTAACTTAATGTATATATTTTCTAGCTACTGTGAAGTTATGAGTAATACTTTCTCTCTTTATACATTGTTGTTAATATAATTATCCACTTTACAGCTTGATATTGGCCTACTGTACTGTTTTAGCTGCCTTGAACCGGGTGGCTTCAGCAGTATGACTTGGTCATAACAAAAGTCTATTGTGACTGTTTGCTGTTGTGGCTGTTAACAAGTACAGGGAATGACCCTACAAATGAGGAGCATTGCAGACATTTAGTTCAACAATGTGTCTTATTTACAGAGCCTTTCCATTTGCTTGCTAACATGCACGCACTGATAACAATACCCTTCATAATTATATGCATAAATGCCAGAGTGCATATTTACAGTTACTTGAGTGGTCTAAGGTCGTCGGTTGACTCCCCTGGCGAGTCAGCAATACGCGGTTGCTGTGTCAGCTGAGTGGGAAAAAGAGTCGCCCGACTCTCATGACGGGTCAAATCTGTCATGTAGGCAATTGACTCCCCTGAAGGAGTCATTGGCCGCGGGGATTTTTCTGTGTGCAATGCACTTCCAGGGTAATATTTTGTCTCAAGCGTACCCAAGCGATGCAAGTGCACTTACAGATGTGAGTAGTCTAGCCCTGGGTTGATGGTGAAGAAATTGGCTGCGGTGAACTGGACTGGAGGACCCATCATCCTTTGGATCAGGGTCTGGACCTGTTAGGAGATTATAGAATTTTTGTATTAGTGGAAGGGAGTAAGTGAATGATGCGTGACCTCTGACCTGTTCTTCGGAGTAGGGACTCAGAAGACCCAATTTGCGAATTTTCACCAGATGGGCCAGAGGTTGAGGAGCCTACAAATACAGCACGATTCCGTCAGAGGCAGGTTTCACATTATTGAGTGCATATTAATACATCTCTCTTCACTGTTTCATTCTGACTGTGTCAGTATTAAGGCCCATTCACACAGGCCGTCGACGGTTTTGGTTTTGGTTTTGGACCAATCAGAGCGGGCCCTCACGGTAACCATGAGGGCCCGTTCTGATTGGTCCGCGGAGTCGACGAGACCAAAGACCAAAACCGTCGACGGCCTGTGTGAATGGGCCTTTACGCATGTGAAAATGGCCATCATCATTATGTTGAATGTTGCTGTGAAAAAAATAATCATTTTGGCCATGGAAGGTGACTCGTTCCAAGTGCCAATTGCATGAAATAACAATGATACCATTTCCAGGCATATCTCCAGGTAAGAAATGCATGTCGGAATTCCAAACGCCTTGTTGACATCTGCATTCAGCTCGTAAAGCTCCAGATACACTTTGCCAGGCCTGGCAAAGTTGGCCTTGCGAACACGCTTATAGGTCTGGCAATTTCTTCATCTAGGGAAGAGTGAAACAGTTCCTGAAGCGAGGCGCATGTCGTTGCAATTTCTTCGCAGACATGCTGAAACCTCCTTCCGATTGCAGACGCAAAAAAGAGACGTTGACATCTTGTAGCCATGTAGCCAGGTCACGTAATGTCAAAATTTGAAAAAGACTTACCGTTAGTACAACTATCAGCTCTGCGTAGATATCGCCAATGTATGTGCGAGAACGAATAGCACAATATTTTTTCCATGACAATTTCCAAAGAGAGTGGTTCACCTCCATGCATCAGGTCTCCGCAAATCCGGTCCAGAGTGTGCATCAGTTTCCTCAGTATATGCGTCTCATCTCGTTTCTTCGAGAGAATCATCAAGCTCACCAGAGGCAACAGGTGAATGACTTTGTGCATGTAAAAAGTTGCCATCTCGTTGGTATTTGATGCGGTCCTTGTGGGTGCTGTGGAAAGTGACGTCCAAGTAGATAACTGATCGATGGTCACATCCAGGCATATGAAAATGACAACTAGCTGCATCCCTGGGGGAGATTAGCCCGAATTGTTTGAGGCACCAGCACCAATCAAATGATGAAATGTCCACGGCCGGTGCTCATAAGCCGGGATTAAATATAAGTTTGTAAAATAACGTTATTATTTCTTATGCGGCGGTTCTCCTCGTGCGTAAAAACGGGTCATTTATTGAAGGGTGGCAAGTTATGGCGCACTACTAGGGCCACTAAAACTATTCTGCCTTGTCATAATAAAGCATACCGGTACTACCATTATGTAGCCTATGCCTATGACCTTATGATCTGACGGCTATAAATGGGTGTGTGCAAAATCCAAATTAAATTTCATCCGGTTTCAATGTGCCAAACACAGAAACACCTGCGACGTCGTTTTATTGCGTTGTTGTTGTTGTTGTTGAAGGAATTTACCAACCACTGTCCCTTAATAGCCGCTACCGTGTCTATTAGTTTTATTAGTAGCGGAGAAGTGGCTCTTTACGGAGAGTAGCTGCTGCGCTGCTGTTGGCCCTCCTGCGAGTCCAGCCAGGATTGCCAACTGAGGAAAAAAGAAATGTTTGTTCGCCATGCTTGGAAACGGCTGCTCTTCACTTCTAGGGAAAAGAGAGCCTTTTGCTTTGAGTTTACGTTGCTGCGGGTCTGTGGGCTGGGTCCACACACGGCGGCAGACACGGCCCACTGTCTGCACAGCATGGCCTGCCTACCTGAAACACAAACACCGGCTGTAAGTACACTCCCACCAGTACTTGCTGCATGCACTGTGCTTGTAGACCGCTACAGCAACGAAACTTCTCTTGCTGCAGACATGGAGCCCCACACACATACTGTGTATGGGAGGGAAGCGTGTGGGGCAGCCCAAGCACAACGTGACTGTGGACCGCAGGCCAGACAATGACCTTATGCTGTGTGCGTACAGCAGTAACAGCCACCACTGGAAGAACCTGTAGCTTCCCTGCGGTATGATCTGCGCCAACATGAAACCATGGGATGAGTACTACGTACACATGGGGTGGCCTGTCAGTTGAAGGTGAGAGCCTTAATGAATTTATTGCAGGAGGAAAAAGGCAAAATGCCCCCATCAGGCTCAAGCCTGAAACAATGTCTTTTCATGTCCCGTAAGTCCACCAACGCATCAGGAAAGACTCATCCAAAGTGAACCATTGTAAGGTCACGCATTGTAAATTGACATGCTGAATGAAACTTGGCACAATAATAGAGGCAGCAGGCAGGTCATTCATTCGCCAAAATGCAATAATCTGTTAATGCAGTGCGCTACAAGGTCAACAGTTGTGACTTCTGAAAGTCAGCGTAGACAGCTTACGTAACGAGCAAAGTTTAAGAGATTGTACTAAAAAGGAGACATTTTTTTACATTTGATTATTATCCAACCTGAGATTATCTGACTCCTGAGTTTATCCGACTGTTCCGCTCAGGAAATGTGTGTTTCCTCATCAAATACTGTAGTGTACTGCGCGTTATTTTGTTCTGTATTGCCTTAGTGAATTTGTAAATGCAGTACAGTAGAGTGTGTATGTAAAAGATAAATACTTCATTATTTCTAAGAAAACCATAATATTGTACATTATTTCATGTTTTTATGGCATTTTCTGTCTTTCATTAACGGTTTCTTTACTCCTCAGATTATCCAACCTTTTTTTTTTGTTCCGACCACAGGTGATGGGTAATAATCGGAGTTCTACTGTTCATCATTGGAAAGGGCTAATTATAATGAGCCACTCAATAACTGCTAAATTGCAGACATATTTGACAAAGTCGCGTCTAAAGTTTATTTATTTATTTAAGAAACCTTTTTTTAAAAACATTATTATGTGCTTGATTGGCCTCAAATTTAGTTGATACTGTTGGGCAAGTTAGAAAATGTCATATCCAGTATCAGAAATACGGTTTCATATTTTGTCACAAGTGGGGTGATTAAAGCACCTGCAGATGAACATAAGCACCATAGACTACTTTGAAAATAGGCCTGATGTGATCCACACACCTTCCGAGTACTGCTTGGACTCTATTGGCAGTGCAAGTGATACACTCCTGCAATGCACAAACTTATCATTTATGAGATGTGCTCGTTACAAAAATGAATTTTGTTTTGTGCACATTATTGAAAATATTTATAAGTGCTAATTTCCTATGCTTCTTTTAATCTGCAAATGGTTTACTCTTCCTGCTTGGGTAAGCTGTCTGGGCTAATTTCATGAGGTCATAGCTTTTGACCTTGTTGGGCACTGCAAAAATGGATTGCATTTTGGTGAATGACTTACCTGCCTCTATTATTTTTCCACGTTTCATTCAGCAACTCCATTTACAATGTGTGACATACACTTATCAGTCCTGATTGTAATAGCTGGATATATTTCCTCAAAAATGTGAATAATTTGACACTTAATTGGCAAAAAATTGGAAATATGAGGGTGGTGCATCTGGACGGGTTATGGGCCCGGAGGAGATGACACACTGATATGTGATATGTGATGGTTGGTTTGAAAACAGTGGCCTTCCCATAACACCTACTCCAAACATGGGGACATGTGTGTATGCTAGGGGCAAATCAGGGCTGTATGGAGGATATGGACAAGGCTTTCCCAACTGAAATCTGCAATGGCTTCATTGGCTTGTGTAAGCTTGGGAGAGTGGGGGCAGGCATTGTCATCAAGCATCAAACATATACGCCTTATTTTACATGTACATCACATAACCGCTTTTTATGTTTTCTTGATTTGCCCTGGAATCTTATACGAGTGTATTTAACCACCCTAGTAACGAAATCTTGGAAAGCATAATGCCTGTGTCACAAAGCCTGGTAGTCGAAACATATGAGGAATGTGTCCGTTGTGGTCCATCATGGCAGGGTCTCTCTGTAAATGCTTTTCTGACAGCGTCTTCTACAGTGGCCGCTGCGCTGCTGGTCTGGTGGTTAGGGCGGTCGCCTCTAATCCCAGAATTGTGGGTTCGAACCTGGCCAAGGTTGGTGACTTTTCTCCGTGTGGCAGAAAAGTGAGAGTGCACCTCCCTTCGGAGGGGAAGTAAAGCTGTTGGTCCCATGTGCTTGTGACATTGCGCATGTGCACGTTAAACATCTCCAGAGGGGCCAAACTTCCAGGAGGGGGACCACCCCGTGGCTTCGGTGTTGAGTCAAGCGGCAGAAATAGGCCGATGTTAAGCCCCCACTTTAAAAAAAAAGAAGCATCTTCTACACGAAATTATGGTACTGCTTTAGGCATCTGCAGAAATGATCATGTCACTGTGCCTTTGTCCAGTACTCCCTGACCGAAAGACTGTCCAGTCAAGTTGGAAGCAACGAACATTGAGCAGCCAGCAGTAATCCTTTTTTAACTGTTTTTTTTTTTTTTTTTTTTTTTTTTTTTNTCTTCTTCACTCCGGTGCAAGGATGAAAGGACATGGGGAAGGGATAGGGAATTTTTGGGGAGGGAACATGGGTGCAAGGTGCACGTCTGCAAACGGGTCATGTGCTGTTCCCCAGGAGGTTAGGTTGCCAGACACCTCCTTGGTGCAGGTCAGAGACCCTCCTGACGCAGGTGAAAGGAAAGTTCCCCAGGCGGGGATCGAACCTGGGGCCTTTCACACAGCAAGCCGTGACGTTTTTAACTGATTATAAAACACCACTTCTCATCTCCTGCAATGATTCTGTTTATGATATGGTGACCTACCTTAGGATACCACAGCAAATGCTCCGAGGATACAGACATGGGAATGTGTTTCTGCACCCATAAAAAGTTGCGTAGGACACGCTGCTCACAAATCTTATTGTACTGCCTATGATCAGGATAATTATGTGCACACGCCCAGAGGAGATTTCAGTTTTTTCAGAGAGCGCTTCCACTGTCATTCTGCTGTCTTCCAGAAAGAGACTGCGACTACGAATACCACTACAGAAACATTGACATTATTTGCCCTGGTCTGGATTCATCAATGATGGCCACATCTTTGATAAGCACTTCCTCCAAACTTAACCACTCAACGGAGGCATGCACTTTTCTGTACATGGGACTCCAGCAATGATGAGAGTACTCTACTCCCGACTCCTTCCTTGGTTAAAACACTGATTATCCCTCCTCGCTCAACATTCATTGAGCACTTCCATCCTGACTGGACGGTCTTTTTGAGTCAATATAAAGTATGGAAAATTAGCTCCACTGGCAGTAATTACGGATGACACAAAATTTCGGTAGGTCTGATGTTCTAATGCCGTTTCCTTGTTGCCAAATATGCCTGCTCACTATCATGCTGCAAATGGCTGACCAGGTCCTTTTCTTCTGCTGCTGCTTTTTTGTACCGAGAAAATCTGGAAATTGGAATTTCGAAATTATACTGCCTATCAAAGTTTCACCTGATGGCGGCGAGATGGGGTCAAAGTCAGCACTGTCTTCTATGTCATTGTCGTCATTTGTTAGCAAGCCTAAAACCTCATCACTTGCAGTACAATGCCACTAGTTAATCATATGTAAATGTCTCTGGACAAGTTTGACCTAAGACTTTTTTCCTTCATAAACTTGTACTGTCACTGGAATATTTACCACACTTGAAAGACTTCTTTCCATATTGTTGAATAGAGTTCAACAGCCCCTTTCTTCATCTTTCATTGCAGAGATTGTATGGGGGGTTGCCACGGGTGTGTTTGCCCCTCCCTGAGTGGATCATATAAAGTGCATCACTCTGACCTGGGGCCTGGATTCCATCAAGCATCCCTCCCACCTCCTTTGAACAAGTCCAGGAATAAACAGCCAACCAAGCAGCTATTGTGTGGTTGGGCGTGAGAGCAGGTGAGAGGGCATATAAGCTCCATGGCGATATCTCACATTTTGGCAACTACCCCTTTGAATGTTTCTTGACGCCCAGGTGTCGCAGTTTAAAGGGTGCCCTACGCTCAATTCAGAGACAATGTACTGCCGTATTGCCACACAAGTGTGGAAATTTATCCTCGCATGGACGTATTCCCATATATTCCGGAGTGTGGGAATTGTTCCTCAATCATGGTCCAATTTGCTATCCGTCTTCCAAGTTTCCTCATGCCCGGTTGCACCAAAAATCCACCTCACTGCCTTACAACTCCCAATAACAAACGGCCGTTACCGGTTACAGACGCCTTTAGGAGATACGGGTTGCGCATGTCCCTCTTTCCCCCTCCTGCAACTAACGGAGCGGTAACATGCAGAGTTGTCAAATCGGCAAATCTGAAAGCCATATCATTGGCCGAATTGGTAATGATCTGACGTCTGCATGGGATTTGACTGCCGCCAAATTCACTTGCGAGGCCAAGCTGCGTTGAACCTGCCTTTGCACAGAAATCAAACCAATGACATTGGGACTAGATGTTTTATTCAAACAGGCGAATGATTGTGTCCCTCACGTTTGTACCACCCGCACCCTGGGGAACATTGCTTGGGGGTGGGGTCACATCGGGGTCCTCGAAATCAACCATGACACCTTGTCGACGCAACTGATCAATGAATTCCGTGAGCTCCACGTCTTCAGGTGGTTGCTCTTCCCCCAAAATGGATGCTAGGTTGTGCAGAACCACAGCAGCAACAACCACAGGGGGAATCCTCTTCAGTTTAATGCGAAGACCATACTTGAGCACTGGAAAGCGCCTCTTCAGCACCCCGAAGGCTCTCTCAACACAGTTCCTCGTCGATATGTGGGCAGTGTTGTAGATTGTTCTGCGGCAGTCCTGGGGTTGAGCAGCGGAGTCACGAGATACTGCCTGTTAGGATAGCCAACATCACCCAGAAGGAGCCCCACTGGAATATCTCCTGTCTCCAGTTGAGCTCGGAGACAGGAGATGTCGAAGATGGTGGCATCGTGGACCGATCCTGGCCACCTCGTCACTATGTTGGTGAACCGCAGCTGGGTGTCGCACACCATCTGCACGTTGAGTGAAAAGTAATGTTTCCGGTTCCTGAAACCTTCCGCATCTTCTCCCCCTGGAGATTGGATTGCCACATGCGTGCAATCAATGACACCTATGATTCCTGGGATGCCTGCAACTCCGTGGAAGCCACTCATGACTGCGTGTCGCTCAACCTCTGTGGCCGGGACGCGGATGTACTGTGGACGCAAGGCAACCAGGATTCTTGTCACCTTATGGACAAGTCTGCAAACAGTGGCCTTGTTGACCCCGAACAAATCTCCCAGGACCATCTGGAATGTTCCGTTTGCGTAAAACATCAATGTCAGCAGGAGCTGGTTCATTGGCGTAACACTGCGGTTGCGGTCACTGGTGTATTCCAGTTGGGCTTCCATCTGTGAAAATGATATAGCCTACATATGCCATGGGATAAGCCCAATGATTCAGCGGTCCACCTTCACTACGTACCATGAAACCACGCACCTTTTGTAGCAGTTTCCGGCAGACAGTACGTTTGGATAGCCGGAAACGGGCGTGGAAGGCACCCTCGTCGTACATCTCGAATTGATGCATTCGGGTACGATATAACCTTGGCCGTGGCAGCACCACGTCTGCGAGTTCGATGATTATTATCATTCTCATCCTCGTCGGAATCGTCTGAGGAGTACTGTCCATCATCACGAACTAGTCCCGCCGCCGTCGTTTCCCTCCTTGACGGCCTCTGTAAGACTTGTCGGGCCGAATTTGGGCCTGCAACTTTCTCCATCGAAGTGCTAAATGTCGGTAACTTTTTGTTGGTGCAACCGAATCTGTTCGATAAGGGCTCTTACCGGTCCATTAGGGGCTATCGGGTCGGTAAAATTGTTGGTGCAACCGGGCATCACTCTCACAAGTCTAGAAGTGGATTAGGTGCCAAGAAACTACCTACAGACACACACACTGCCATTCGGTCTCGGGTCAAGCCTTCACATTGCTCAATCATAAGTGGAGCTACCGTTGCGATCCTATCCCGTAGGTGTAGGTGATGACAGGTTTTTAAACCTCACACATTGTTCATGATAATGATTCAAATAAAACAGCCGCCTCATTCATGAAACAAACCTACGTAAAAAAAAAATCTCGTAGCCCTATTCAGCCTCCCAGTGTGCGAAGTATTGAATGAGAGGTTTTCGCATGACTATAGCGCCCCAAGAAGCCAAGAGATCCGACCCCGATTGACATTTTTGTGGATATACATGTACAAAGTGAAACAGACCGGCATCTCCAACACCTACGGGATAAGATTGCAACGGTATATCTCCAGACACGACACCGATTAGCTCATTTACATTTTCCGGGCGTCAAATGGAGCTCATATTGAAACAAACTAGTATGATAATAAGAAACCTTTAGACCTTGCTTGGCATTTCAAAACTTCAATCATTTGGATATGCCAACAACTTTCCGATATAATTATATGGTTTTAGAATCGGCCCGGTATTATTTTTCGACCACTCTGTACATTATTTATTGATTTTTATTTTATTTATAAGTTAGACCTAATTGTAAATTAAAGAAGTTTCTGCTTATTCCCCCGCTTTGAAGGCATACGAGACCTCTCTCATCATCTCTCTGCTACGTAAAAGGCTCCCGTAAATCATCGCGAATAGTCCTCATTGCGGCGATGGAGGCCAGATGGCGCTGGGGAGCGGAGAGAAGCCATTTCATTCCCCCGCGCCCTTCCCTCCGCCTTCTCTCCCGATCACTCGGAGCAGGCCAGCGGTGGACGAAGGTTGTTTGTCCGTGACTCTCTCCGTCAGAAGCCTCTTCGTGTGGTCCCTGGTCCGTCTTCAGAGCGATTGGAACCCGTGCTTCTGGTTTGGAGCAGAGACCCACAGATCTACCTTCTGTCCACGTATCCACACAGACTGATCGGGAAGATGGCGGCTATGCAGCAGGCTCAGGCCCCACAGGTAGGTCGCAATTTTTATTTTTATTTTTCACTATTTTGTGGTAGGAATAATTGTGCTATAGTCAGGCAGATGTGTGCAGAAATTTCAGTGGGTTTAGTAAGGGCATATTTTTTCAATATAAATGTGTGCGGGGAATTTCGGCGTTTTTAGCTAGGCCTAGTGTCACACTACACTAGGCCTAGCTAAAATACGCCTGAATATGCCTACATCAGTCAATTGCAGGTAGGCTATACCATAGTACAGAAGAGGTCTGAGTAATACTATTTCACATGCACCCTACCACCATACATTCCCAAACAATAATCGCGCTTTTTAGCTAGGCCTAGTTTAACATTACACTAGGCCTAGCTAAATTCGGGATTGGTGTTTGGGAATGTATGGTGGTAGGGTGCATGTGAAATAGTACTCAGACCTCTTCTGTACTATGGTATAGCCTACCTGCAATTGACTGATGTAGGCATATTCAGGATTGGATTACCCGACTGCTTTAATTTCAAAATTTCCGTTTTACATGTGCAATGCATTGCGCATGTAAAAAGGAAAAGTAGCGGGAAGTAAGGCGGAGTCTGAAAATTGCCGAATAAATTAACTTACCAGTATATTATTTTAGAGAAGGGCATGAGTCCGACTCAATATTTATGGTAATAATAATAATTGTTCATGATAGCAAGGACTAAAAATTGTACTCTCCACAAGTGCTTGAATATTTCCTATGTAGTTATTGGAACTGATATAGTTACCTGTTAGTATCGGGTGTAAAATTGTTTCCTAACCTTTTTTCTAACACAGCAGTACTACTGATTTTACTAACCCCTCAGGACATCCTTTACTGTGACTCTAATAGCCGTTATTATTACAGCACTTCAATAGCGGCTTGGTCGCTGGTCAGGTTATTCGCGACTGTCATAAGGGCATTGACTACGCCTTGCAGGTACGGCTTGGAGCAGGCTGCTTCGGAGAGGTGTTTAGGTGCGAGAGGACAGATGCTGCCCAACTGGACCCTCACAAGGTGGCCGTGGTCAAGGTGCAGAAGGACCCGGTGGCAAGCTCCAAGGAGGGGGCCATCATGCAGTTTCTGGGGATGCCCGTTCAGTCTCCGGGGAGCACAGGCCAACCCTCTGGCTCGACTGATGGTGGCGAGGAGGACAGGCACAACATTACCAAATTTCTCGGTTTCTTCCGTCACTCCGACCTCTACTGCCTGGTGATTGAGGGTATGCAGGGAGACCTTTTGCAACTCCTCGGCTGGCAGACCCTTAACCAATACAGGCTGCCCTCCGTGGTGGTCTCCAGCGTGGCCAGGCAGCTCCTCACGGCACTTGATTGGCTCAAGGTAATGCATTCAATGTGATTTTCATTCTGGGGAATATTTAGTAACAATTTACTAGGATCATGTT
>JYFJ02008211.1:0-13045 GCA_000934665.2 Catajapyx aquilonaris
CCTCTGCAACATCTGCATAAATTTTTTCGTATTCATTTGGAGATAGCAAAGTGCAAATCTTTCTTAGTTTCTTTTCCACCTGACCGAAGGCCCGGTCAGGTGGAAGAAAGGAGTGTCCCCTAACAGAAAATACTAGAAGAATATCTTCCACAGACTTTGGTGCTACGTTCTGGAGCCAGTAAATTAGCATGTGCAAGATGTGAGAATTTTTATTTTGGCCCCCCACAACCATCAGCGAAGAGCCGGACATGCATTTCATCTCCTACCGCTTTTTTCAGGTAATGAAAGAGACAAGATCCTACTTCTGTTGATCCACGCCCAGCTTCAGCCTCGGTCCACTGGTAGAAAGTGCAGATATTCCTTGACATGGTGATATCAACAAATCCCATGGTATAGTATCCTAGCTGGCGCGCATAAAATTGCTCCTGTATCGCTAGCTTTGGCAGCGGCTGGACCTGTTGCATGTCAAAGGCAATAATTAATGTGTCCGGAGGTCTTTCCTTGAGCAGTGCATAAAATGCTTTGTAGCGAAGGGAGTGGATCCGTTTCTGCACCATTGCATCAGTCTTCGTGGCACCATCCGTTGTCCGGATCTTGTATTTCAGCCGTTGACACAAACTGCGTAAATCTATTGCTGGTGATGAGAAGCCAATGTTGAAGTCCTCAGCAAATATGTTGCGAAACATGGTTTCCTTCACTTGAAGTTCTTTGTTGGCAGTGTTGTTGTACATCTTCCACAGTTTTCTAACATTGAGGTCCTGTGGCAAATAGATGCGACGGGATTTCTTGTGATTGTAGTGGCTTGATCGCCCACGCAGGCTTCCTATGAACAGCCGAACACTCTCCTTTCGTGCTGTAAATCTGTGTGACACTCTGTCACCTCCACGATTGTCGTTGGGGCTTTGCCCTTGTCCAATCTTGTTTATCATGGTACGGACACGTCTAGTGGTCAAACTCAGTGCCACCAAGAAGAAATTCTTGCATACGTTTACTTGGCCATGTGCTGTGGGAAACTGCATGAGAATCTTTTCAGTTGTCTACTGTCTTTTAGTATTTTAACTGAGAGTTCCTTCTTAGAATCAGTGCCCTCTTACTTACCTTGTATCATACAAGGCGATTTTGCTGAGAACTTTTCTTTCGTCGTTCAAGATGAGGTGCAAGGCTACATACAGGTGGGAGCATTCCCAAGCAACCTTGCACCCATTTCATCTGGGTCTCCCCTGTGGTTGAAAATGGCAAGGCGGTAGTAGGTACTAAGTTTTCTTATGACCTGTTCGGTGAGCTGGCCTTCACTTCTTCCTCCGAGAGTGATATTCTTCACCTTGCAGTCCTAAGTAAATAACAGCTTGGAAACATGGTTATGCACTCCTCTTTTGTAAGTTGCACCCCGGGTCCAGGTTGATGCACTCTTTTGTAAGTTGCACCCCTGGTCTATATGGCTGCAACTCCTGCAGGTGGCGGAAGGTTTTTGAGTCACCGTCACTAAGCATGACAGTGTAGCGCATGTTACACACTCTCTCTGACCGTCTCCAAATAATGGCAGCAGCAGCCATTTCCATGGCAGGAGAACTTCCTTCATAGTTCCTGTTGCATTCTGTTGAATCCATGTGCTCCTTCTCCCACTGTCGAAATTCATCAGTGTCAGCACACAGAGACTTCTCTGCCAACACACACGCTACGCAGTACTTGGACACGAGGGTGAAGTCAATGATAAGGCCAGTTCTTATATCAATCACAAAAGCAACACCATACAGAGATGTAAAACCTCTTTTCTGCCAGCTCCCATCAAAAGTAACAGCAACATCAATTACACCATCAGCTTGTCATCTTCTTCATGAATCTTTCTGACAACCTGCATGGCCTCTAATAGAACATCTGCCTTGGATTTTTCTGTGTCCTTGCATATTGCTTGCAGATGTTGGTTGAATGCATTTCTACTCATATGTTCCATGCCCATGTATTCACAAAATGTCATAGCAGCATGGCCCAATCCTATTGACAGGAAAGCATTTGCTATCCATCTGTTCACTTTGAAGGCTGGCCTCCGACTTGACAGGTCTCTGATGCGAGGACTCGTGTGTGCTGATGCTGGGATCTCATCGCAGGCAGTGCAGTGAATTATTAGCTTGTAACAAAATCCTTGCCTCCCTTCAAATTTCACTCAGTGTTTCTCTTGCATTTGCTGCATAGCACGTGACTGAATGCATTTCCAAGGACAGATTTATGTAAAAGCAGAAATTCACTCATGCCACCAGTTCTTCGGGCCGGTGGTAGTAGGTCCTGAAATTTGTCCAATTTTCTCTCGCTTGTTGTTGGAGCACGTTCTGAACTCTCCACCTCCCTCCCTCCCTGGTGAATTACAGAAGACTGGGACATGGACTTGATTTCATCGTTAATTTTGAACAGAGCTGAGCCACAGGATTTTTTGAGAAATGTAGTTTTTTGGTTTGGTTTATTCGGAAGAAGCCAAAGCAACTGTGGCTATCTGGCTGTAAGAAGAGGCAAAGGTGGGACAGATGGAGAGAGAAACGAAGAGAAAAAAGACGCATCTCTCTTAGTCTGTCTCGTATCCCAAAGACCTGTCCGGCTTGGGTGGCCCTACCAGTAGACGAAGCTACCGCCGGCATAGCTCTTGGGGTCACGGGAGAAACGCAAACCCCACTTTTGAATTGAATCTCTAGAGGAATTGAAACCCCATTTTTGAAACGTGGATCCAACATAGTGGCAACTGCCAGGAAAGAATATATTTTCCTCACATTTCCCAAACCGCTTCCCCAGATTGTCCGTCGGTTTGACCTTAAACTCTTTTCCAATGTCCGTGGATGTTGACTCCCGCGACAGGGCATCTTTCATACACTGATGCAGCACTATGACTTAGCTAATTGTAGTATAGGCTTCTCCTGACACCTCTCTGGTGACTTTTTCGAGTGGTTGCAGCAACTTGCAAATATCTCGTAACAGTTCAAGCTCCCTTGCTGAAATCATTTCTGGGGCAGCCCGGTTCTTCAGAATAGGGTCATTCCCACGTGCCACAAGGATCATGATCCTTACCCCCGATAATCGCGATTGGGGTGTTCCCACATGCCCTTCCTCGACCCGAACGCGTTTACGAAGTTGACTGTGGCAACCAGCTTGTGGAAGTTGGCTGCCAGCTTTCTAGTCGCGATCCTGACGTCACTCCCCCCCTCAGTGCTGCCCTCTGGGCTCTGGTTGCTTTGCCTTCCTGTTCCTGGAGCAAGGCAGACAAGGCAGCAAAAATGGCGTCTTCCACCGAAAGCGTTGTTGGGCCAGTTGCGGGCAGCAAGAAGGGGTTTCAGTGGACCGACCAGGCCACCAGAGGCCTGCTGGTGGTCTGGGGCGAGGCGCAGGAGAAGCTCCGGAATGCTGCCCGCAACAAGGTAGTCTTTGAGAGGATGAGCCAGGCAATGAAGGACCGGTTCGACGTGGTGGTCACCGGTCCTCAATGCAAAGAAAAGGTGAGGAGGCTCACCATCAAGTATCGTCAGGTTAAGACAAAGAATAGCCAGTCCGGCCATCATCGGGTGGACTGGGACTATTACAGTCGGGTGGACTCCATCATTGGCGACCGCCATGCGGAAAAGCCTGCGGAGGTACTAGACATCAGTGACCTGACCCCAGAGGTCTTGCTACAGCGCGATGAGATATTAGCGGGAAGAGTAATAACAGGTGGGTCACAACTCTTACTCTTCAACTTGAGCATGAAGTATAACAATAGCAACAATTACCTATACCAACTATACGTATTACACCATGTTTCAGCGGAAGTAACTCTACATGAGGACGACAGCAACATGGAGGAGGAGGGGGAGGAGGAGGAGGAGCAGGCGGAGGAGGATGGTGTTGAAGGTAAAAACATCCTAAGTATCTGCATGTTGGGTGTACAGGAATGTTGCCTAATGTAGTCACATGATGTAATCATGGTTTTTTTTCTTTTGCTTCTGTAAACTGCAAATAAGTGGCATTAGAAATGCTATAACTGTTCGTGGGTAGAGGGCTTCTTCCCTCCCCACTCAGTCACAGTATTTCTAACACTACACAGAAGCAAAATATATATTTTTTGGTGTCCATTGCGTGAAAGCCACTACATTCAGCATACATCCTACTGCCAAGTGCTCATGCCTGAATTGCAGAACAAGTACTTTTTACATTTAAAAAAATTAACATTTGTTCATTTTAGGTGATGTGTCTGCCAGCTCCCGATCCAGCTCGAGCCTGACAGAAGCATCTCCTGAAGCCAGCGGCAGTGGTGGAGGCAGCACCCTTGGCCGAGCAGGAGCTACTGGTATGTACCTCCAGAATTTGGAAATGTGTCATGCACAACATTGAATTGCTTCAAAATGTTGAACTCTTGAACAAGGCATATTGTACAGAGATGGACGTCATACTGACAGCGACATTTTCCAATGCGGGTGTGCCCATCGAAGTGATGGAGTGCCATGCTAGTAAGAAATGGTAGGCTTTGGGTAACATCACCTGCTGGGGACAAGCCTTTTTCTCCATTGTCCCCAGCTGGTGATGTCACCCAAGGCCTGCCATTTCTTATTCGCATGGCTGGCACTCCATCACTTCGATGTGCACTTCTGCCGCCATGCAAGAGAGGGTCGCAAACTGAAAATTTGCAACATGATGTTCACAGTTCTGGTCATATATCAAGGCAACCGCCAGCGACATTTTCCGAAGCTGTAGAACAAGGAATTGAAGATATAAGCATACTTCAAGCATGGGCGAGCAAGATTCCTTCTTCTGCCGCTTCGGAAAATGTCGCTGGCGGTTGCCTCGATATATGAGCAGAACTGTATGACGGAATTAATGTCCAGCACTGTATAAGGAAAAAATGAGCATGCCTGGAATGTTAAACTGTGATGCTAAGCAACTTCACATGTCCTGTAAGCCGTGTTTACATGTGAGCGATTTGATCAGCGATGTTGCAGTTGTCATCACCGAGGGAAAGTAACGATTGTGGTAACAAAAAGTATTTTCACCCCAAAAATTGGGCTCGTCGCTGCAACATCACCGATAAAATCGCTAGCATTACAATGCAGCTTTAAAAGCATACTATAATTATGAAGGATTCCTAAATTCTTAAAAAAAATTCTTCCTATTTTTGCAGGCACACCCCGAAGGAGACCGAGGAAAAGTCAATCCAACATATTGAAGGAGTTTGCTGCTGCCTCCGAGAGAAATATTGAAAAACTTATCAAGCACGACCAGGACATGAGGCGTGAAGAGGCGCAGGCGCAGCAGGACTCCAACAAAGAAGAAAACGAGCTCCGAAGAGCTGAAACATTAATATTGCGCACTTTCATGGAGAGCCATGTCAAGGTGATGGAAAAGTTCATTTCACACCTGGAAAAAAAATAAAAAGCATTCTCTCTTCTGATTATATATTTATTTCTCTGATTTGTGAGGTATGTGTGTGCTGTGTGGGAGTTAGCTTTAAGGTGTTCTGGGGCATCTGTTGCTGCTGTCGCTTGGTCTACCTTCATCTGCTGAAAACTAACGTGGATTCACCTTCGCAAGAAGGCAGGGAGACTGAAAATTTGTTACAGAAGGCAGAGATGGACTTGCTCACCCACTTTGTGGAAGTCCAATGGCCACCCGTAATTGCATCATGCACACAAATAAATACAAGTGTTTCCACCTGACCATGTATTTTATTTCTGTCGTTCACTCTAGGGGTTACCTAGGTTACTCTGGTTATCTGGTGTACAAAAGGCAGAAGCAGATTGCATTGTTTTCACATATGGTAATCCAGTCGTGAACAGGCATGCAGTCAAGTGAAGCATTTTTGATACATGCATTAGTATTCTTATTTCTGGTCAAGTTAGCAAGCTCTGGGACAATATACTCATATGCCTCATTCTAGAGAAGGGGAGAGGAGCAGCCAAATGAAGTTTTTGTTTTTTCATGCATGTCGAAATTCAACAAAATATTCAAACGATAAACTCCCCAAATACCACAACACTAGACAAGTAATCACTCCCTCCTAGGGCTCGTCTGCACCTTGCTGTAATGTACTGGCTATGGCACTCTGTGGACATCAACCCAATCGAGCACTTATGGGAGGAATGGGACGTTGTCTGAAGAACGAGAGCATCCAGCATCACCTATATAAGTTCAAGTAACTGGACATGTTAATTGTCGCATTAGTGTCTGGCGTATTGCTGCGGCCGCTCCCACCCTCATTTGTTGAAAGCAGACTCGAGGGTTCTGGGTTGCTGCAGCTGCTTGGATCCATTGTTCTCGCACAGGTTGTTTCTTGTCGTTCAAAAAGTTGTTAAGGATGCAGCAAGCCAGCACCATCATGTTCAAGTGTCGCACACTGCAGTTATTCTGATGCAGCAAGCACCTAAAACGTCCCTTCAGGCATCCAAACGCTCCCCCTACCACGGACCGTGCGCTGGATATTCTTTTGTTGTAGGTGATCTGCTCTGTGGTGAGGTGTCCTGTATCTGCAAATGGCTTCATCAGCCATGTCATTAGTGGGTATGCTCCATCTCCTATTATGTACATTGGAATGGGGCCATTTAAGGGTGGGAATAACGGGTGATTCAAGGAGCGCTTATAAAGTGACGTCTCAGTAAACACACGAGCATCGTGCACACTCCCTGGCCACCCAACATTCACGTCCCAGAAGTTTCCACGCACATCAACAGTTGCCTGTAATACAACAGAATAATCAGATTTTCTGTTGAAGTAGTCCTTCCTGCAGCTTGGTGGACACACAACCTTTATGTGCGAACCGTCTATGGCACCAACACATGTGTTCAGGCCGGTTTTTTCCCCAAATTCACCTGCCATTCTCCTAAAGTCCTCTTCATTGGGATAACGGATGACACCCCTCATTGTGACCACTACAGCTCTACAGAATTCATGTATGTGCTTGCATGCGCTGGATCGTCCTATACCAAAAAGGTTTCCCAGGGTTCTTAGTGATGTATTGTCTGCCAAGTAGTACAGGGCAACGGCCACCCTGATTACTAGGGGGGTGGCTTGCCGCATGGTGGTGTTCTGCTTTGTTAACTCACTTTTCACACATGCACACACACTATTAAAACACTCTTTGTCCATCCTCAGATTTTCAAAATAGTCCTCCTCAAGCCATTCATCACGAAGTATTTTGTCTCGAAATTCTCCTGTTCTGCTTGATGTCTTGATCCAAAATCTTCTTGTGGTGCCCAGGGCACGTGCTGTCTCTGTGTGATGAAGTAGGCATATGTAATGATTCTGTCTATATACTCCAAATTGCAATTACAAAAATTCCGAAGCAACTTTGACGTGCTCTTGAATTCAATGCGACGAATTCAAGAATGGCATGCATTACTGTTTAACTTTAGTGACACATTTGCATCAAAAACTGAGACATTTACTATAATTATCATTGCTAACGTCTGTTTGGCAATTTGCACCAAATTGGTTTGTCTAGCTACTACTCCAGCACGAGGAGTCTCCACCAAATTTAATAGCAGAACTCTTGGGTCTCTACAAAGGTTTACACTTTGATTGGGTGTTATATTTACATAAAAATTGGCATGTAAAAATGGTTGTGAAAGCAGGCCTGTACTTGAGAACTGCTATGTTGTATTCCACATGATACAAGCCAGTCTGACCTTCTGTGTAGGCCTACTGTACTCCTACAAGCCACAAATGTAAATTAATTTCAAATGCCTTCAGGAATATGTTTTCGACTTTTACATGCTGATAAGCCAGCAATACATTAAATTCACATTCATTAGTATGAAATGGCATAATCATGCCTAAATTACTGACCATGCACTAAGCTTAGGTAAGCGACAATCTGCAGCCACCTCCTTCTGCGTGCTACCTGCACTCTTCGCTGCTCCCTCTGCAATCTCTTCTGCCGCCTCGCTCTGCGGGCCACCAGGACCTGAGCAAGAACGTGGATAACCTGTGTACCAGACAGTAGAGCCGCGGCTGTCGCAACGTCATCCATGATACCTTTTGCCCTAGCTACACTACCCTCGCTCGCCCACGAGCTGGAGAGCTCGCCTGCCGTAGTGCCGTGCGCCGAAGCGAGAGTCATTTGTTCATGATACTGGAGCGCGCTTCTAGCGCCATCTTCCGAAAATCACGAAAAGTACATGCATCGTGGGAACAGTCGCCAAACGATCCTGATCACATCCTGATTTTGCCAGTCAGAATCGAGGTTCAAGATCGAGATTTTGTGGCACGTGGGAATGACCCTAATGGCGCTTCCAATCGATGGTGCCAGCAACAGAAAGCGCTCCAGCATAAAAAAAGGTAGAGTTCCACCTCGTTGGCACCTCTTGCTTCAGTTTGAGACCTGCTTTGTTTTTATCACCTGAAGTTCACACTTTCGATCAAACGTAAAAGAAACACTGGGTCGCATGAGGCCCTCTTTGAATCTCGAAGAACGTGAAGAGGAAGTACTGAAAATGTATGTCATGGACATATATTCGAAGATAGAAGAACATTCCATGATTTTGAATTATCGGCTTCCAGAAAGCTTCGTATGGTTCCATGGCTCAAGTAAAAAATATTTACTTTCAGCAGTTCTCTCGCATAATCTCTGATTTGTCCGTCTTTTACAGGGCATACCGGAGCAGTTATTGCTGGGTAATAAAAATGTGCTCTAAAATGTGGCTTGTACAGACATTTATACTGGAGAATGTAGGTCGGATATGCATGGGGATAATGTTGCTTCAGATATCCCTCTCTCACTCTGGTAGCACGGATTCATCGTGGATTTTTATTTTTCAATATTTGTCCGGCTAAATCGGTCATTGGCCCCACTGTGCGCCGTGAGGGCATGAGTCCGTGTGGGCGTGTAAGGTCTTAGGTGCCCCGGAGTCCCCGTCCCCCGTGCCCTCCTTCCGTTCCGGATTAGTTGATTAGATCCCGCCGTTGCCCAAGTCCCGTAGCCCCCTCCGGCAAAAGGGATGGAGGATTGCAGGAAGCAGGATGCAGGCCTGGAGGGTCGCGGTCAACGCGTGGTTGCCAGAACAAAAAAATTACCTCTAAAGTTTTCGATATTTTGTCAAAATATCGGAAAATTGAAGTATCGA
The DNA here is from genome assembly GCA_000934665.2 of Catajapyx aquilonaris. Lineage (NCBI taxonomy): Eukaryota > Metazoa > Arthropoda > Diplura > Dicellurata > Japygidae > Catajapyx > Catajapyx aquilonaris. The sequence goes on from JYFJ02008211.1 coordinate 9,069, forward strand.
TATAGCGATAGACCGATATCCAAGAATTCAAATATCGATATATATCGATACGATATCCCATCTCTAGAGGGTTAATGGTACCCTCCTTCAACTACTTCGCGCCCTTTTGAGTGAAGAAGGTGCAAATTGGGACGAACGCCTCTCCCTCACTTTATTCGCCTATCGGACGCATGTACGAGGGCATATCAAAAAGTTTTGGCCCCGAGACACTACCAATAAGCAGAGGAGGATTATTTTATTTTCACTTCTCTACATAGTCCCCTCGCACTGCCACACACTTGCACCAGCGGTGCTACAGCCTTCGGATACCATGGAGGAAGAAGTTCTTGTCGACCCCTCCCAACCACTCATCCACAGCCGCCAAAGTGTCGTCCACGAACTCTTTCCTTTGGGCTTTCGTCTCCAGGTCATAATGTTGAATCCAGCTTTCATCCTGGGTGACATACGAGGTGTGATCAAAAAGTTCCCGGACTGTGTTCATAAAAACATAAATATTTACTTTAGGTCCTAATTTCCACTGCCACCTTGAAAGTAGTTTCCTTGGGCACGTATACAACGATCCCAGTGAATCACCCATTTTTGGAAGCACCCAAAAAAAATTGGTCAACAGTATCGTGTTCTGCACCTGCTGCGATTTTGCTTAGAGCTCGTTAGTGGAGTCAAAATGCCTCCTTTTCTACCCAAATTTCAATTTAGGGAAAAGGTAGAAATCACATGGTGCCAGGACAAACGAACAGCCAGGGTGGGGAACAGTGGTCATGTTATTTTTTATCAGGAAGTCCCTGACTACGCGTGAGGTGTGTGCAGGCGGTATTGTCATGGTGCAGCAACCAGTCTATGTTCTTCCATATCTCCGGCCAATTGAGCCTAAATCGTCTCAAACCATCGCAGTAAGACTTGCCGTTGACAGTTTTACCAGGAGGGAGAAACTCCATATGCACAATTCCTAAAATGTCAAAGAAAATGATCAGCATTGAGTTGATTTTGCCGCGCACTTGGCGCGCCACCTTTGAAGCTGTTAAACCACTCATATGTTATTGCTTGTCTTACAACTTGTTCATCAAAAGCCTTGTTCAGCATTCGGTAGGTTGCATCCGAAGTTTTGTTGAGCTAGAAGGAAAATTTAATACAAATCTTTTGCTCCCTAACATTAGCCATTTCGAAAAATCGCAGAAGCACAAGAACACAGTGTCACGAAAACTGCCGCAACTCGGAAACATGCGCACCTATGAAGACGAGATTTTTCATACTAATAGATGAAAGGTGCACCTAGCGCCCCCTAACGTCACAAGTTCGTAGCTCCACTGGTTTGCACGGTATATCGACAGTCCGGGAACTTTTTGATCACACCTCGTACCGAGCAAGGAAGTCATCAGGGTTAGCGAGGAAGAGGGCAAGGGCAGCCTCGGAAGGAGTCACACGTGAGCGCTTCTGGTCTGGCGTGGGCACCCATCTCACACAAACCTTGTGGAATCCCAACGTGTCGGTCAGGATGTTGTGGACCGACCCATATGAGATGCCCACAGCGGTGGCCAATTCGTGGACAGTGATCCGACGATCTGCCCACATCAGGTCGTGGACTTTCCACTGTTGTCGGCGTTGTTGGGCGCCCAGAGCGGGGGTTGTCTTCAAGTCGCTCTCTTCCCAGTTTGAAGTCGCGAACCCAGTTCTTGACTGTGGTGTATGGTGGAGCATCATCACCCACCGTTTCTCGCATGTCTTCGTAAATCTCCTTTGCCGACATCCCCTTCTTTATGAGGTACTTGATAACAGAGCGATCCTCAATTTTCTCCATTGTCAGCAGCGTCCAACACCTTGCTGTCTTCTCGGAGCTGTAACTTTGCAATGAATTATGCAATCGCATTGACACTTGCACCTGGCACTAGTAGTAGATGTGCCTACTATATGTTGGCAGCACAGTCCAAGGGGATGTGTCCATCTGTCTCAGGGCCAAAACTTTTTGATATGCCCTCGTACAGGCTTCCACATCAAAGACGCCTTATTTCTTGATGTATGGGAGGGAACCATGCCGCCCAGAGGACCTCCTTTTGAGGGGACCCCCTAGGGGAGGGAGAAAACATGCAAACCTACGTCAGAGAGGTAGGAACAAGGACGAAGAAAGTGTATGCTGAGGTTAGAGAGAAATTAGAGAAAGCAAGGAATAAATAAACAGAAGAGGCAATATGATACAATGGTGTCAGGGAAAGCATACCGTGTGCATGATTTGGTATGGCTCCGCGCGCGCGCCGGGAACACAAACGGAAACTACGGAAACTACAGAAACCCTGGGTAGGGCCATACAAGGTGGTGGAACGCAAGGGGGAAGTAGGTCGCCCCCTTCCTCCCAGGGCAGTCCTTCACCCGACTCCTTCTTCCCCTCCTTGCTGTCAGAGGTTCCCACTCCTACAACAAGGGAGCAAGGGTCCGAAGAAGTCTCGGAGGACATCCTAACGGAAGACGAGGAGGCATCGAGCGTGGTGTCCAGCACAGAGTCTGGGGCTACAAGCGACACGACGATGCCAAAGTCCTCTAGCACCGGAGGAAGAAGAAACTCCTTCCTCAGTAGCAGATCCTGCACCTGACACATCCAGCCCAGAAGGAACGGCCAGCCACTCCTCCGGTGGGTCGAGCCGCAGACGAGTACAGCGCCATCGACCACCGCCCAGTAGAATCCCAAGACCGGTGGCAGCCATTCCGACAAGTCGCTTCTATGCGAAGAGACAACCGGGGACGCCTGTGGTGCTACCCGAGCGCCCCCAAGACCGGCCAGCGGACCGCCCCATTGGGAGAAGATACACTGTGGACGACTCCCCACAGGACACCAGGGATTCATCTCCAGAGCCTGACGACACTTTTGGAGGGGCTATGGCACCGATGGCTGCGGCAAGTCGAGGGACTTGTTACCGGTGCTTCAGTGGTTGGATGGACTAATTGAGATGTATAGACATTGTGCAGTGATACAGTGATTGAATCCAGTTTCTTTTGATATGGACGGAGTTACTTTTTTTTGTTTTGTGTTGATTTCGTTAAGATTTTTTTTTTTTCTCTTTGTTGGGTTTGCCGTTCTGTTTGGCGCGCCTTTGGTTTTTTTTGTGTTGTTGTTTATTTCTCTTGCTCGGGAGTACAAGTGGCTGGGCCGGGGGCGGTATGTAACCCGTGACGGTGGCGCCCCCACCTTTTGTATAAATAGGGGCTGTGGTACTGACGAAAGGGGAGACGTAATCTGTAGAGAGCAGAGAGGCAGTGGCGTAACTGGGGGGGGGCAGGCCCCTCCCCCCAGAATCCTCACAGGCCCCCCCTACAGCATGTCATGATACGTAATGCACAAGTGTAAAAGTGTTGATGTTTTCAAACGTTCTCAATAAATCAACCCCATTTTGTTTATCCTCTAAAACTTATCTGAAAAAAAAACAACTGCCATTCATCATATGCGCCGGCGCCGGACCTTGACGGCATAATATCGAGTGTCAAAGATGGCTGATGGGAAGTGACCACGTGGTGCTCCGTGCTCGGCTCTTCGGTAAACATGTCTTATTTACTATTTTGAAATGGTCATATCAAGCCAGTTCCCGGCTGGTGGCATGCTAAGAGGGATAGTGCATGGTCAAAAAGGAATAGTGTAAGTTTCAATCGTGCAGAGCCTTTAATTCGTTAAGGTACAGTACAGCCGGCTGTAGCCTACTTCAGGTCTGAAAACCATGATGTGGGCTCTTTACTACGTATAGTAGTGAACTTACAAGGGAAGTGTCTGTAGTGCAATCGGCCAATCGGCCTGAAAACGACACTAGGGGTAAATCGCAGGCCAGAAATTCATTGGTGAAAGTAAAAAGTCGCATTAGCCAAGCGTTTTCGAGATATGGGCGACTATAGGTGCCCGGCAGGAGAAATTATAAACAGTCTTCGTGGCTCAGTCGGTAGCGCGTCCGCGTCATGATCCGAAGTCTCCGCGTTCAAGTCCGCGGGAAGCCACTTCCCCC
>KZ539786.1:0-10393 GCA_000934665.2 Catajapyx aquilonaris
GAGAGAGAGAGAGAGCGAGAGAGAGAGAGAGCGAGAGAGAGAGAGATTGCGAATGTAATCAAATGATACCTGTCATTTCATTTCAAAGCCGTTATGGCTGCTTAAAACCCGATCAATCATTTTGGCACACACTGCCTGGGTTCCTCACTCCCACTCCCAAACCTATACCCTTATTCTACAATCAACAAGTTCCAGGTCACAGCCCCTCCCTTCAATGCACATTGATGTATGACTTATCCTAGGCACAGCATAAGGTGTCGCATATGTCTTGGATTTGAACCTGGATCCAGAAGCATGTGGGTGGAAACTGGGTATATGGATTTCCCCAGATTTAAGTCTAAAATTCCTATATTCTTGTATCGACTAACTTCACAGAGTGACAAAAATAAGCTTACTGTGTATCTTATCCTGAGCGACAAGTCAACTTTCCAATATGCTGATAGAGGCGATCAATACATACCAACAATGAGCCTCTCATCCTGGGGTAGGTCTTTAAATATTCTCTTAAAGTCCTCACTCCTTGACTTGTATGTTGGATACAGCATGTTGTACCAAGATGACTTTTTCTTGTCCTTCCCTTTGTCTGAGTTGTGAGAAGAGGAGTCCTTCTCACGCTTATCCATTGTACTGCAACTGCTCCCACCACTCCCCCCTCCGCCACCCCCACCGCTTCCTCCAGTGCTGCCACTCTTGTTGCTGCTTCCTCCTTCCTTGGAAGAGGAACCAGAGTCTACTGTACGAATGGATACTGCATCTCCGGAGCGACCTGAGTCAGTAGATCTCTGCATGCTGTCCTGTGGTGGAGACAAGCACGTCTGAGCAAGACAAGGTTTGATAAAAAGTATGTTGCTCTACATAAGAGATTCTGCGAAACTGACTATAGGGTCAAGTACCAAGTACCAAATACCACTGAGGGCAATATACCTTATTGTTATTTCCTTGTCAAAACAAAACACCTTTGTTTTCTTCCACACTGGTATGTGGCATTGTGCATGCAGAATAACACAGAATGTGTCACAGACAAGGTGCACAAGAAATTTTCCAGCCCTTCTCAGGCTAAATGTTAGTATTTAGTATAAAATTATCATAAAACCATGTCACACTTCCAAAAATGTATACAGTTGACTTTGGATATAACTGACTTCATTGGACTGTGGAAATCAGTCTGCTATAACTGTGAATGCTATAGCCTAGGCTATTATATCACTGTATCTCTCTCCTGGACTCAAGACGCTTCAGCCAATTCTTGTGCCCCACAGGCACAAAATCTGAGATGTAATCCTACTCACCACCAACTGCAGGATGCAGGATGAGAGACATTCCCACTGTCTGAGTGTGAAACTGGTCTCATTCCACTTGGAATGTTGGTACAAATAAAAGGAAGTCAATTCCAAAGAGGGAGTTAGGAGGGATGCATGTTTCAGGCCAGTGTGTTACTAGCATACATATTTTGAGTGGAACTCACAAGGGAACGGTCAAGGTCGGACACCTCTGATTTGGTTGAAACTTGCTTGAGAGGTAATTCATGTGTGATAAGACACAGTGGTGAAAGTTTTAGCTCGCAACGTCCCACTGTTTCCGAGACATGAGCGACAGAAACATCCGAATTTTGGCTGCGCGCATTTGCTGGGAGCGGCTCTGCCAGCTCCAAATCCTTCTACCTTGATTCCCCCTGCACCCCATTTTTTCGATCCCATACCACCATCCCCCACTCCCCCACCAACATTTTTGTTTTCCATTGTTTCTTTGCTCCGGTATTTATTAGGAGACCATCCAGCTGCTTTCTTTTGCTTCTGTCAACTGCGAATAAAGAGCTTCTACACCTAAAATTGGGTAATGGGAACCTATTCAGCCTTATCAAAATATGTATGACATGTAGATAAAATGTCATACAAATTTTGATAAGGCCTAATAGGTTCCCAATACCCAATTTTAGGTATAGAAGCTCTTTATTTGCAGTTGACAGAAGTGAAAGAAAGCAGCTTGATGGTCTCATAATAAATACCGGAGCAAAGAAACAATGGAAAACGAAAATGTTGGTGGGGTCTGTGACAATCGTTGTTGCTGTAGAGAACTGGTATTTTTCTTTTCTTCCTGAGACCAAATGTCCATTTAAATGGACATCCGAAAAAAAGTTTTTTTTTAGCTCAATGGGCAGTGACTTTTCTTTAAGTGCCTGTACCTATACACCCATAAGGAAGTGTGCTTTGCACTACAGTTCAGTTTGAAAATCTAGAATAGCGAGGTACCTGCTAGGGGGTAAGAAGGGAAGGAGCTAGCCCCATGCCTGGAGTGGTGGCATTCAAAAATAATTGCAGTTTATCTTTAATTGTCTTCTGAGACAAATTTCTACCACGAATTCCAAATTGTTTGGAGGATAGAGCACTATGTTAGTGATCAATTAAGTGGCATTTAAATTTTCAGTTTTCATCCGTTCTGCTTTTGTAGCACCAATTGGGTCCTAATGTTCTCCATGGTTGTTTGTCATTATTTTTGTCAGTATTTTAGAACTATAATTTTTTTCTCGTTTCTTATTGGGAAAATGTTCAGAAAATGCAATAGGAACTGACATTGCGTTAAAAATTGTTCTCGGGTCTCAGGAGGATATGGTGCGCAGCAGTACTTCACCCCCCCCCCCCTCCCTTCCCCACTTGCAACTCACCCCAAACATAGCAGTTTTACATTCCATGGAATATCAAGTGAAAGTAGGGAATAGGAGTGGACCAAGGAAGACCACATTACATTTAAAAATTCACTGTGGCCTTATTCCTAAATTGTGCGAATAAAATGCACACCATTGTAGATCCTGAAATGACATGCCAATTGATATGAAACACCCACATTCCTCCAGTCACAACTAAAGAAAATGAGGCCAATTTGTCATCAATTGGCAAAAACTCAATGTTTAGGAATTATCTTGGGAACCCACATGACTTACAGTCCAAATTTGATGCAATTAGAGAGATGCGAGATTTCGCCTTACTGGACAAATGAATCAGTTGTTTCGAAAAGGACTTAAGTCCAGAGGGCTGTACCATTTGATTTATAATTTGTATTTTTGCCACAAAGACAAGGCCATTACAGGTCGGCAGATAGACACACATTATTGCCAGAATCATCCTGGAGACGAATGCCCAGGAGTCATGGGTGTGCCAACACCTGCAGGCCCTCCAGGAACCACGCTTTGTGGTGCAGCGCGATGCGTCGCATCCACTCCCGGAACTGCCAGCAGTTGAATCAGTTGTTTCGAAAAGGACTTAAGTCCAGACGAGGGCCATACCATATTGATTTACTTTTTTTCCCCCCACAAATACAGTGCCCTTACAGGTCAGCAGATAGGGACACATTATGGATAGGATTATATCGATAACGTATGCCTATCTGCTGACCTGTGAGGGCACTGTATTTGTGGAAACATAATTGTAAATCAATATGGTACGGCCCTCTGGACTGAAGTCCTTTTCAAAACAACTGATTCAAATGCAGTGGATGTAGAGCAATTATGTCACCAATCCAAATATCCTAAAATTATCAATTTCAAATCTGGCTTGTGAATTTCTGTTAGCATTTGACATGAAAACTACTTACATTGCTGTGTTCCTTTGGCCATTCTCTTAATTTGGAAAGGATTTATAATGTAGGATCACTTCCAACAATTGAGAAAATAATTTTTTTAATGCTTAAAAATTACTGGCCCAATTCTGAGCATAGCCCGTCTACCCATAGTTTTGGGCAACATGGCTAAAACTTAACAATTCATTTCAGGTCTTGGGTATGTACACTCAAATTTCTCAAGAAAATCTGAACCAATAGGGCACCAATTTGTGAGCTGAGATGGAATGACCCAATATTGTTAGGAATCAACCTTCCCTGAAAATGACATGGTGCAAAGGCAAAATCAATCCTTGGAGGTGTCTTTTACAGTTGCCTACTTATATGCATATGCTCAATCCTTAAAAGTTTATAATAATCTAATATGATGCTTAATAGTAACCCAACACAATAATATTCTATGTAATGCAATCAGCTTTAGGAGTCCACCTATGGACAAAGACTATGGACATACTTTGCCCAGGAAAACTCTTCCGATTCAGTATTACCATAAGCTGTTCAGTTGCATCTCCTGGTGCAGCACAATCCTCACTGATGCTCCGATCAAGAGAGGAAGCATCATAGGAGCAGACAGAGCAGGTGTCTGATTTGCTCTTCTCTGGCTTGGTGTTGACACACTGGAACTTAGGAACTTGCTTCGGGCTGGAAAGGAAAGAAGAGACTACATGTCTATATCATGTGTAGAGCAAAAGTCAGCTCACATGCATATTGGTGGAAATATTGTGAACTGCTTACTTATCAGCTGGCTCCCCACTTGAGAGGCAACCTGGGTTTGCATGGTGCTGGCTGATAAATGTGCATACCCCTTCAATATGACCTTTGTGCCTGCTCACCAGTGGGGGTAATAAAGTACAAACAAATGGTTTATGATACTTCCACCAATACATAAGTGAGCCAACACTTGATCCACAAGGTTTATAGCAATCAGAGCACACACATCTCATCAAGAACTTGCCTAACACTACAACAAACCCTAATACTTCTAAAACTACCAAGCAACCGCCATTCCTCCTCACAACTTTTCTTCCTTGATGCCAGGAAAGTACTCTAAAAACTCTTGATGACTACCTTGGTCAAGAATTAGGTAATAATTTCTTCAGATAGCAATTGAAACACAAGGAAATACTAGGCAGTGTTATGTAAACAGTATGTGTGGAGGTAAGGAAGATATAATACCACTGCGAGAGTTTTTTGAAATTCCATGATCGTGAAATAATGATTGATCAATAAAATATCAATAAAGTAGATATCACAGTGAATGAAAAACTGCACACAACAGTTAGGCTTGGAAATCAATATCAGAAGGCAGATATGTCAAGAGGTTCAAATTGGCACTGCACAAGTTTGAGATAAGTCATAAGGAGATGCCCTATGGATGTGCACTCCCAAAGAATTTATTCCACACTTGATTGTTCAGTTCTAATATATGATTGTAGTAACTGCTTTAAAAAATGTCCCACTTGCACCAAAAGAGTGCCAAATGAATGTAAGAGTAAACTACCCAGTGTTTTCCCAGGTGAATGACTTCTCCTTCTTTGCTTACCCACACATTATAAAAAATAAAAAGATTGCTAACCTTGCATCCTGGGACTCGTTGGGCTGGTAGGCTTGGAAGTTGGGTCCATTAGGAAAGATGTCTGACCCAGGAGTAGCAGGAGTTTGGTCTCCATGACTAGAAACATTCAGAGAATCTGGTGTCTTTCCCCTATAGTACGAGAAACAAGTGAATCACAAGTAAAACATTATGTCAAATATGGTTAACTGCTACTCCAGCAAGTCCCTATCAGACACAAAATACCTGGATCACGAACATTCACACATGCAAACCCACCCTTTTTTAAAAAGTTGCTCTAAGGAGCACAGGGTTAGTGCAGGCCATTGGTATAACTTATGCATATGATTTTTCAAAAACTCAAATGGAAACAAAAGTGTCATTACCTGTCATCAGGGGATGCGTCCTCGACATCAAAAGTTTCGAGGGTAAACCTAGGAGGCAACAGGTCACACTTCCATGTATCTCTCAGCTCTTCTTCACGGTCACTACATGTGAACAGGGAAATATCGCCAATCATTGCACAAAACTATTTTCTTTCAAAAACACCACACCCCGACCTATTAACAAACGAAGCCTTGTACTGTCTGGCAGTTAATCAGATAATGCATCAGTGCAGTGTGAGTTTATCACTACCTAGTCTGCACTTGTAATCCTGGCTTATCACAAATTCCCGACTAGTGAATGAAACGACTTTGTGGTTTAAAAATTCTGAAATGCTGCACTAAAATTGCAACATGCTGCCACCACAAGCATTAGTAGTGAATAAAAAAAAGTTTCCTCAATATGTCCTTGAGATTTATGATACTGTACCAACACACCTGTAGCTATGAATTGCAGGAAATGACCTTGTCATATGGCAGCAATGCAGGAAAAATCTTAATGGGAACTATATGGCACCTCAGCAAATGGAAACTGATATTTCCCTAGCTTAACTTCCTGCACATGATTAAATACCAAACCAGAATACAAGGGATCAAAATTTCCCATTCAAGGCATATGAATTAAAAACCTGTAGTGAAAAGTTGATTGTGCTGTGCAGTTACCAGTATCTTTTGGCCCTTTTTTTTCTCTCTTCCGAGTCTACGAACCAAAAGTTCTGCAATGGCAGGAAGTGTGACGCATCGAATGAGCAAACTCAATCTGCAGAAAGCTAGGGGGAAAAAAATTCTGTGCTGATGCTATACTATTTCAAAAGCCCTAAAATAAATGTGAAAGGAAAAAACATCTGCCCAGAAGCAATTCTAAAGTTACAAACATTCCCAACTGAGTTTAAGTGACTATTGAATTATTGTAGCTTTACAACTGCACGTTTGGTTGGCATACCATACGGATGTGTCAAAATCAATAGATGCATTATTTAAAGAATCAATAAGACCAATATGACTATACCATGAAAACCATAATAAATTTTAACTTTCTATAACCAAGCAGATAACTTCTTGAATATGTATGCTTTTGAAGTTGGCAGTATGCTCAAATGCTAGCTGTTTTTAGACTCATGTAGTGTGGTTCACCAGTTATTTCTGGGGGTAACTGCTAAGAGTGACCCTCATTTCATTGTTTTTTTGCTTTTGTTTTTTCTGCAGCCCAGAAGTCTGAACAAACATTCTTGCCAGAGTCTTACTATGATGTGTGTGATAACTCATGTTATTTGTGATATCCGGTTCAAGTACTGTGCTACCACTAGCTCTAGAATAAAATCACAGATTTACTGGCAATACTTTTGAAAAATGCCGGCTCCCAATACCATGACATTTTGTAGTTGCAAAGTACACAATCCATTTCATTCAAGAATAATTCCAATAAGTAATCATTTAGCACATGTCACAGGTAAATAATGTGACATGCATTTGGCTGCTCAAGTGGCACAACCTGTTGGAGGTCTCATTTGAATTGAGAACGATAATTGAAATTCTGCTAATAAAATGCTGCTATTTCTTTGAAAGCAGGCTGCATGAGGCCCTGAGGTGGTTGTTGGCTAGTTCTTTGCAACCACTTCACCATCTTCACTAAAGCAACATTGTAGCATGTTATGTTAATGGATCTACAAGCACTTTAAAGCATACTAGGAAAACCCTCACTCCACTCGCATTTTCCTAGGGCGCAGGCCTAGAAAACCACTCGCTTTGCTCGCTTATTTCTAGGCCTGCGGCCTGGGGTACCTATTCAGCGCGCCATATCACCGGGCAAGGGTGTAACATTAGCCCTCCAGCAGTCTTCAAACGGCCCAATTAGTGAGACTGTGTCTATCGTTCCATAAAGGGAAGTTAGAGAACTGATTCGGTAAACAACTTCCCAGTAGTTCCAACTGGGCAACAATACAGAGAAGTAATGGACAGTTTCCCCGGCAACTCACCAGAGGTGTTGTTTACACCCCATTGTGCATGATTAGAACGCGGGCCAACGGGGAGGTGGCGGTAACAATATGCGGCGGACCAATCAGAGGGCTCGGCCAACTCCCGCAAGAATTTTAATATTATAGATCTTGTCAATCCACTAGGCAGCACTTGCATTGACTACTATGTCTATTGAGAGGAGCAAAGGTGTTGGTGTAAATGTGGAGGTGTGTCATTCCTGACACGGACAGTAGGATGTACTGCCAGCAAATTATCATTTACTTTGATGTGCTTTTTGTATGGAAGAGTGTCTGTGATAATATTGTGGCCATAGTACGTGACTACATTCCCAAGCTCTATGCACTGATCCTGCCTTTCCCTTTAGTAAACCCTTGGGTGCATAATTATGCTGCCAGACTTATTTTGGGCCAGTGAGGCACATGGTGATCTCTTGTGGTTATGCCACTGGTCAGCCAAACAGGAGGTTCCAGGTTTAAACCCAGTCCCCATCACCTTCACTTGGTTGGGTTCCTTTCCATTCTTCATGCAACCCACCCAACCAGATTTGCACTCCCTGCTCTGCCCAGGAGCAAGAGAAAAGATCTGGCTTTCAAAGGGTCTGAATGACTACTCCCTTGGGAACCTTCACCCATGTCAGTATGTGTAACTTACATGTAATGAAAATAATTAAAGAAAGGTATGTATGATATACTCCACAGAGGCATGCACTACCCAGATTATTAAATTATTATTATTATTATTATTATTATTATTATTATACCCCATTGGGAGAATCGGCGCTCCATTAGGGGGGTGGAACACCACCATTGGATGGGGCCAAGGATAGGGAAGGAAGCGGCTGTGGCCTATTATACGGAAGTGATCTCGGAATTATCCTGGGGGGACCATGGAAAACCACAGAAAACGACGGTCAGGATCGCCAGCCCCGGGATTATTATTATTATTATTATTATTATTATTATTAGTTATTAAGGGTAAGTTGAGTGATCAATAGTAAATCCAGAACAAGTACCAGTAATCCTATTTGAACGTGGATCAACCACTTGTTCTGGATTTACCACCGATCACACAACCGGCCCTTAAAAATCTACCAGACACATCTTCACTGGTAATGCTGCATTATGAATTTTCATATTTCCACTACACTCTGAGCAATGCCAATGGTGACAACCACTTCTCTAACAATAAACTCAACCAACCTGATATATGCAGTTGTAAAGCACATTGGCAAACGCGAGACATGCACATGCTCTTCAACTCACAGCATGAATCCCTGCGACGCATCCATTGATGTAAACGACGAGGCCAACGATGTAGGTGCCGAAGCCGAGGAGGTGACCACGGCCTGCAGAGCGCAACTGGTGCCATTTCCGCTGACCTGAGGTGCTGAACTGTACTGCTGGGTGGTTGTTGCTGTGGTTGGGGACTGGGAGTAAGGAGGTAATTGTGGGGAGGGTTGGGGAAATGTTGCGTTGAAGGAAGCCAGATCTGTTGGCCCCGGGGCAGCCCCAGGGCAGCCCGACGTTGGGGTGGGTAAAAGGTCTTGGACACTGCTACGAAGCGATGCCATTCAGTACATCGCCAGGGTTTTCTTCCTCCTGACCGGGAGGACGACGAAATGAGAGGCAGACGGTGGAGGGCCGGAGGGGGTGTCGACGGGAGAAGGAGAAAGGATGAGGAAGAAAAACACATGCGCGTCACCGATCTTCACTTGTTCAGTCCACTGCTCCCCGCCTCCCGCTCGATACTTTGCGCGCCGATTTTCTACAGCCTCGGACCTTGGGCCAATATTGCGACTGGATTCTCACCATTCGCCACTCACCTGCAGTCATGCATTTCGAGCCTTCAATCAGATTAGCGCACCTGATACGTCCTTCTCAACTGGGGCATTTTTCCAGGTGAATGCACTTTACAGTTACAGGGTCAACCAAAATACGTGTCCGATTGCGTCTGCAATTTTTTTTCGCACTAACGTAAGCTGCTTCTTATCTAAGCAGTTACACTTGCTTGGTTTATCTAAAGTAGTTATCCAAAGTTATATGACGCGCGCCTAATAGGCTATATCCCAGAGCCCTAAATTGGAATTAATTTCCCAGTGGGAGTGGCCCATTGGAACAATTGTCATCGGGCGTCTATGATAGATCCCGTATTTTACAGCCACACAACCTCACTAAGCTGCTTAATTTTAAGTGGTTATAAAAAGTATTGGCTGCTACTATTGTAGCAGCCAATACTTTTTATAACCACTTAAAATTAAGCAGCTTAGTGAGAAAAAACATCGCAAGAGCAATCGGACAAGTATTTTGGCTCACCCTATATTTAGTTCTGCAACGAGTAGTTTTTCCAGTTGAATATTTGCTGCTCCTTACGTGTGTGCCCTGTACTATACTATGCCTTGGTGTGGTATAGACCAACAGAAGGAAAAGGCAGGCTGTTTAATAGTGTTTTCGCAGAATAGACTCTCATCGCATATTCATTACGTGTGTAGTCGTCAGCAGGATGCATGCAACAGGATGAGAAATGAACAGAATATTCTCACATTGACGTACAGCACAGCACATTATTATGCTTGCAACACGAGGGGTTAGTCACGCGTAATATTTGTGTGCGTAGACTACCGAGTCTTTAGCCTGATTTCCCCGGAGTATTTGTACTCGGGCGATTTAACGTCACCGAAATATTTGTAGTTCGTAGTCCTGATGCATTTAATCAAAATGGGACACAATAAAATCGAGTTAGTGCTGTGTATATTCAAAGAGGATGATATGGATGTTATGTAGGGCCTACTGTACTATATACTGTACCATTAGTATGTAATGTCACCCAGGGCGGATCCAGAAATTTTTCTGGAAGGGGGGGGGGGGGGGGT
>JYFJ02008214.1:0-13042 GCA_000934665.2 Catajapyx aquilonaris
TTTCTCCAGAAGGGTGTTGTCCTTCTAGCTGATAAGGAACCCGAAAAAAAAATATTTGACCTTGAACTTCGAGGGACACTTCGAGAGGTTCCCTTGTAAGAAGCTTCTTGATACAATTTGAGAGGCAAAACTGGCATAAGACAGACATTTTCAAATCTCCAATTCATACTATTCATAGTACTGTATGAAAAGTACCTTGTATATATAAATATTGGCAATTCCCAACAAGATGTGAATATGATTTTACTTTTAAAATATTTTTTTTTCAAGGTGGATCAATACTATGTCATGATGCCAATACCACCCATGCAACCTGGGGAGGATCCACCCAGGAAAATCTGGACGAATTTGGGGAGCAGGACAATGATCTTAGGGAAAGGCGTTCTTCCAGGAGGGGATATAGCAGGCAAGTTGACCATTTCCACATATTGTGCTGCAGATTAATACTTTCAAGAATAGTAAGAGCTTCTGCTACCTCCTGTTTGCGTCTTAAACATTAGCGATGATGGTGAAGAAGAGGAAGCTGAGGAAGATGAAGAGGAGGAGGAGGAGGAAGAAGACAGGGCCTCCGCCCCAGCAGCCCACCTAGGTCGAGACTACGGCCAAATCAAGGGACGGCAGCCTGGATCAACTAGGCCAGATAGGCCCACTGTTCAGACCAGTAAGGGACAAAACTGGATGCCCCATCATGTGGGAGGGATGTGGGGGCCAGAGAGTCCCAATGCAGGCAGGCCCAGGGGTACTCCGAGATCCAGTGCAGCTAAGAGTGGAACTGGTGGCAGGGAGGCTGTTTGGACGCGAACAGAGGATAGCCAGTCTCAGGAGGAAAGTGTGTCAGAGATGCTCAATCCACCTTTTTCATGGCAGTCCCAGGTGCAGCAAGTATGTCATTGTTACAATCCATTGCAGTTAATTAGGCAGTTATTGATCTCAAATGTGTGGGCTAATAAAATGCTAATCAATTTATGTTTCAGCTTCAGCAGCAGCTTGAAATGACAACCCGCCTGTGCCAGTCCATCTTGAGTGATAGAGCACCACAGCATCCCTCCCTTATGACTATGATGGGTGGAACACCTCCATACCTTCCCTCCCCACTCCATTCCTTGCCTACTTTCCCTGTGCCTAACCTTCACTTTACCTCTTCCCCCGGTGGTGGAACCACCCCGACACTCCCGTCTTCAGCAGAAGTGCTGAGCCCTTATTCCTCACAATACCAGCAGCGCCAAATGATGCTCACACTCAACCAGTGCTTGTCACTGCTCTGGATGCAACAGCAGGAGCTCATGTATTGGCATGGGTTATCTGCACAGGGGAACAATCACATGGAAGAGCAGGATCAGGGGCTGGCTCAGGGACCATCACAAGAAATGCCATCATGTCCATCAGTGCCAGTGGGGAAGCCCAAGCGGCATGTGAGCGCCACTATGACAGCAGGCCCCGACTCAGGCCCTGTCCCGGGCCCAACCAACCGTCAGAGGGGCCCACTGAACAACCAGGTGCCACCGGGAACACGTGCAAACAATTACTGGGATAACTTCAGGAGCTACTCGCGACAGAACCTGTTGTCTGCCAAGACTAATGAAAATGCCACGTCCAGAGAGAGATTGAGAAACAGGGGAGCAGCTGCACCATCAGGTGGATCGGGAACAGGAGCAGCTCAGGGGCAGAGGGAAGGCGGAACTGGAGCTGAAGCTGGAGCTAGCTGCCTGGGATATGATGCCAAGCAGGGGCAGACCAACAACACAGCATCACAGCACAACAACTGCAACGAAAATGAGACCAGGCCACTGTGAGTGCACTGCTGTTAATGCATGTTAATATTTTTGTATTGTTGAGTAATGTCCCCCTTTCTTCTTGTGGCAGAGATTCGTTCTTTGGCAAGTACGACTGGGACCAGTTTTTAGCCAGCATGAACCAGAAGAAGCAGCAAAGCAAGAAAGACCAGCAGCAGCATAAACAGGCACAACCACAACAACAGCATTCATTTTCTGCCCCTCAGAGCAGACAGTCTGTTACCCACATGCCTGGAATTGGTACGTGTGTCATTGGAATGTAATTGACTAAAATGGATTCATGACCGTGGTATTCTGCTCATTGGAAATGCCTCAGTTATATCTATCCAAGCTTTATACTGTGTTTTTCTTATCCCTGCAGACTTTTCATTCAACCCTTCCCTGGCTCGGTCTGACCAAAGCCTCCTGAATGCATCTCCCATCAGTGTTCCCAGCCTGGGTGGGATCAAAGCATCACTCGATAAGGTAGCCTTGGACCAGAGGGGGGAACAACGTGAGAAGAAGCAAGCCAGGTACGTGCACGTTCTAAATAACAAGCCATCACTTTTTCTCAGAAACTTGGACACAACTTGGCACGATATGAGAAAGTGATACCAAGGCTTGAGATCAAATACTGGAACCCTTTTATCCCTTGGCATGTAATATTAATCCCATGACATTCTAATTATTTTACAGCTTCTCCAGTGCCAGGTCTTCCGAGTCATCGCCATTTGAGGACATGCGTGATTCCATATACTCAGAGGTGGCTGTTCTGATATCACAGAACGAGTCCCAGCCTCAGTACTTGGTGGAGCTGTTTCAGGAGTTACAGAGGCTGGGCTCGGATTTCTTGAGACAGAGAGCTCTTAGGTCCCTGCAGGATATAAACCAGCGGTACAATCAGGGTGAGGGAGGAAGTGGAGGGTTCTCCTCTGCTTCAGCAACGGCCAGGGGAACTTCCTCAGAGGTAGCTCAGGAGCTAGCCCAAGGGCCCAGGGAAGGGAGTAATGGGACCAAGCCTAAAGCTAAGAGAGGTGCATCTGCCACTTGCGTAGAGATGGAGGCCAGAGCTGCAGAGGCACCAGCTGAGCATGTGTCTGAGGCCTGTGAACATGCAGTTGGAGACCAGAACATGAAGGTACAGTTGGAAATTTAATTGTGAAATGCTGAAATCACATTGATGCAAGTGTAAGTTGTGCTATGTACAACTCTTTTTGAACTATGAAAGGGAAGAAAATTTGCTTGTTTATTGCACGTAATAAGCTTTGGTACAATGCTGTGTGTTTTAGTCATATTTATGTAATTCAAGGTTTTGCTTTGCATTTTTAAACCCAGGGTGTGGACCTTGAGCAGCAGGTGCAAGCAATCTTGTCAGAACTTCTTCCTTACCTGAGGTCACACTTGGATGATACTTGCACCCACCAGACATTGGGCCAGGTGAGGCGTCTGGTCATGCATGTTGCCCAACAGGGGAATGGTGCTGCCAGGTGTGAGGTCAGAAGTGGATCAGGAGTAGCAATTGGTGGGGGTGGAGCAGGTGCCATACCTAAGCACAGCCAGGGGGAAGTGACAAGCGTCTCTGCCTCCGACTCTGTTGGGTCGCTTCGGACATTCCAAATGCAGCTAGACTCCATCCTTGCGGAAGTGTTATCAAAGTTTCAGGGGAAGAAGTAAGTGTTATTATTCATCCCATTTAGACAGTGTGTTTGAATTTTATTTATTTTTTTAGATTGAGAAATGTGGTTGAGGACATGGTGAAGACAGTGTCTGAGGTTCTGCTCAATGAGCTGGCATTTCTGAGGCTTCTTGAAGCAGCGGGAAAGACCCAGGGTGTTTCCATGCATGAGGTAAGTCAACTCTTAAATATATTATAATTTTATATAATTTTTAAAATATTCCACCAACACTATTGTGATGAGCATTAGCAATCTGAAAGTTAATCCTTCCAATGCCACCAAGCTCACAAAATCTGATCAGGGCAATATGATCTTCGCGAGTAATTTTTCGGAAGAGGTTACTTATCACGTTTTACCCATACACATCCAGCCAGCAGAGGGTGACTGCATTCTGCCTCTGAGTGAATCATGCACTGCTGGACCCCCAAAGAAGAGCCAAGAGTCACATGGCCCTTGGTCCACTTACGAGGAGGAAGAGGAGGAGGATGTGGCTTCAACAGGGGATACTTCAACTGAGGAAGAAGGAGCCTCCTCAGCACAGCTTATGGCTGCCGTGGCAGGGGCTATGATGTATCACAGAGCAGGGGTGAGTTTTCACTTATTGTTTCGAAATCTCACCTAGCATTGGGTTTATATTGGATCCCGGCATGATTAAAAAAGAGGCATCTAGTTACCAACTTCAAAGTTTGATGTACGTCTTTGTGCATGTCACTCATCAGTGGACACTCGGATGAAAAACTTCTATTTGAATGGCCTTCCTTGGAGTGTAATGTTTGAATTGCATGCTGTCACCCTCAGTATGAGATTGAGGCTGACCCTGAAGGACTAGACTGCAACGGTGACCTTGCTGAGGCTGACCAATCCAGAGGCCATCCCAGTCCCTTCAGCGGCAGTGGGAGCCCAGGGAGGCCAGTTGCCCAGGGGCCACAGGATGGATCTTTTGGGATGTTCAATGGAGCAGGAGGGGAAAGGAGTGATGGGGAGGAGGGCAGAGAGGACAGCATTGGGCAGGGTGATGGGGAGAGAGATGACGGGGCCATCAGGGGTGAAGAAGAGGAGGAAGGTGCTGTTGCTCTTCCTTCTGATCATGCTTATGGGGACGAAGAAGTGTGTGCTGCTAGAGGAGGAGATGAGCAGGCAGAGGTAGGATTGTTGCACAATGGAGGTGGAGAAGAAAGCTTTTCTCCGAGGCAGCAACAGGTTAGTGTCATGTGGTTTGTGCGGGAGTTTGGGATGCATTTTTGTCGCAGATGAATGGAGAGAATGGAAAGATTGTGGTGGTTAACATATTCGACGAAATTAACTAGAATAATTTAATAACTCGTGGAGCCTGTATGTAAAATGTAGTGTGCACGTGGTGTGCACCTTTCACACTACTGTTGGACAAATTTTATTTTGATTGGGTTTTGAACTTGATGAACACCTCTCATCCACTATTTTTGGCGACAGCTTGTAAATGACTACACTAAATAATGACCATTTACTTGCAGGTTGGGGAATGGATAGGCGAAGTACCTGCTCTGGGTCAGGAGTTGGGTCTTGATGAAGTGCCCACTAAGCTGACTCCTCCAGACATTCTCTGCCAGGGACTTGCTGGGGTAGCTATTCCTCGAGAAGAGGCCTCAGCAGGTGCAGTGGCTCTTCCCCCTCCCCAAGCACCACCTGTCACCACTTCTCCCATGGATGACCTTGTTGGTGCCAGCAATCGGGATGATGGGGGTGAGTGTCTGCTGAGGGGTTAGTCACTCATAAGATGTTAGTGAGGAGGAGGGCGGCACTCGTTGAGAGCCTATGGAGTGCAGGCAAGTATTTAAAAGCTGTAGCTAATAGGTTTAATCTGAAACAGCTGTTAGTTGTTAGCAACTACTGTAGGTGAAAGTTTTCAATCAGACTTGTGAGTGACTATCACTCGTTTCCATTCCCACTTTCAATATTGCAGGTATAGAGCCTTTGCTGTGAAGAACCATCTTTCACAGGCCCTCCACGGCATTGATGCATCAAGCACTGCTCGCTGCTGTGAAGACGACAGTGTCTGGATAGTTTTACAATTGCCTGTCAGTTATAATTTTTTGGCTGATGCAAACATCACAGGTTCATGGATCTCTTTATCTCTTCTAAGGCTGACTAGTGCCAAGCTTTGGTGAGGACTTGGGAACAGGGCAACAGAAGTTTTTGTGTCTTTTTTTTCTCTCTCTTCTCAAAGGCCAAGTTGTTGGACATGCATCAATCAACTGCACTGGAGCCGTAGTTATTATATTTTTATGCCTGAACCAGGCCAGTGACTTGGTGCAAGTAAGTGACTTTGCCTGTCAGCTCAGAACTTTGAAATACAAGCAATATTTTGGTGGGGAAAAAATAGCCTTTGAAATATCATACAGTAGCTATGCAAAAAAAAAAAAAAAGGTGGAGTGAGCCACTACTAAAAGAGCTTGACATAAAAAGAAATGTATTGAGAAGAAAGGGTTAGGCCTTGCAGTGTCACAATCAGTTTTCTTTTGTAAGTGAAGATAAATAAATTGAAAGCAGTTGGCAATACTGGAAACCTGATTCACCTGTTGACTGTAACCCAAGTGATTATATTTCATTCCTGCTGAGTAAGATCTGGCATGGAAATTTCTACATTCTAGAAGCTATTGTAACTACTCCAAGGTACAGGGCAAAATTATAACTTCAATTGTACCTTTCAAAGTGCCCCTTTACACCTCAGAAAAATGGATAAGTTGAAACAACAGTTGAAAGCAGCAGCGAGTTCTCAGAGAGGTCCTAACACTAAAATTTCACTGATCAAGGCTAAGATTAAGGATAGTGCTCAGGTGAGTTTAACAATGTTATTTCAAAAGTAAGTCCTGATTAAGCTAAATAATTTCAACAAATTGTACCTAAATCAACAGAGGGGCATAATGGCTCCCATCTTTACCTCATCATGTAGATTGAATCTTTTAAAAAAAACTGTGTCACCATATTTTGTTGGCCTATTCCAAGCTCTCTTGCAACCACCGTACCCTTGCATATCATGGTCACTTCCTGGGCTCTTTCTTTCCAAAAGGTTTGTGAAGGTGGCAAAACAAATGGAGGTAATGTGATGCAAAGTCTGGTTTGCTACAGTTCAAGTGGGACGCCTTGAAGCATTTAGTGCTTGGCATTAGCACGGAAATTAATGTTTGACTCGAAAGTTGCTTTGATGGACAGGATATTTGTGGCCAGTGGTAGAGTTGCATGATTATTTGTGTGTGCCATTTTTTTTTTGCTTATACACTGTAATCCTGATTATCCGGGTGCGGATTATCCATATTTCAGATTATTTGTGCCGATCCGTGCATAGCGAAAACGAAGAAAAATTGGGGAAAATGTCAATTTTTCTCGCAAACAAAGAAACATAACAGACTTTTTCCAAAAGACAAACTAAAAATCTACTGAAACTTTTCTAATATTTTAATTAAATCTGATTTAAAGCAGAATACAGTATGTACAGTCATTCATTTAAAACACATGAATAGCTCATTTTACGGTACCATATCTAGGACCATTTTCCGATTATCCTGCGACACCCATGCAGCCATTAGCCCAGATAATCAGGATTAGAGTGTAGTTATTATTTCACTGGGTTCTTGTACAGTGTTGGTCATAAATCGAGGCATACTGCCAGTGACATTTTTCGAAGCGGCAGAAGAAGGAATCTTGCTCGCCTGGCTTGTAGTATGCTTATCTTCGATTCCTTCTTCTGCCGCTTCGGAAAATGTCGCTAGCTATATTCCTCAATTTATGACCAACACTGTACAGTTACATATTGATTCAGCCAGAGAATAGGGGTCCCATGAAGGATACTACAATGGGCTACAATAACAATGCCAACTTCGAAAGTAACAGTGTATGGCTTGTGACATCACTATCATTCCCTGGTTAACTCAGTGATAGCTGACTAACTCTTTTACAGAGAAAAGCCATGATTATAATGTGCTTGTTTCCAGTTGCACTGCACATCCCAGCTGGAGAAGAGCCAGAGTTTGTCAATGGCATTGTTGACAACTGTGAAGAACCACTTTTGTGGCTCTTTTCAAGCCTAAAATTTTCTATGATGCAGTGCAACCAGACCTAAGAATACACTGCATCCCCTCATGTATGATACCTAGCCATTGCTGCTGGAGTTATCTTCCACTGTCTTTCCTGGATCTAAGAGTTCCTTCCGGAAGATAGGGAGTTTGGGAGGATTTTCCTGAACTATCCTTGCCCTACCCTATCCTGGCTTAGCCTAAACTCTATTGATTGAAGACGTACTTCCCTAGGTGAGCATACGAATTTCAAACTGCAGTGACTCATCATCATGGTGATGGGCCTGTGATAACTCGTCCATTCCAGCCAACTATGACAATGAGTAACCAGCATCAGAATGTCACTCCCAAACTCTTTCAGAACTATTTTCTGAGTCCAGGAATGAGAGTGGCTGATAAAAATCATCAGCAAAGAGTTAGATACCAGGAGCAAAGAAACTGATTTTTTGTTTTTTTTTTCATTGCGGTCAACCTGTGTAGCGTAGACTTTAGCTAAAATAGATTTGATGGTGGTTGGATAGGTGTGCGCATGTCTGTAGCAGTAAAGAAATGAACTGTTTGTAAAGCATGATACCAGTATGAATCCACTCCTAGAGGGCGCCATTCTGAATTGAAAGGTCGTGTAGCAATTTCTCTTGAAAATGATGCCTGGTGCACTACCTACCTGCAATATTATGCGCGGTTCTAAGTAAGGAATTGTGGTCAGTTTGTTGTCCGAACATTACTGTCCCTGTTTGACGCAGGATTGTGTCGGTGGGCCTTCTTTGTACAACACTGCAGATCAAAATGTTAGGTACTAATTGTGTTAAAACTATAATAATTGAATAATTGTCACTCTCTGCAGGATGCTAAGGAAGTTGCAAACAAGAATTTCAGGAAATACATGAAAAAGCTAATACAAAACCCATGGATAAAAGCAATGACAATGCCAGGTGAGGAAGATCCTATGTCTGACTTCCATGAAGCAGTGACCATTCCAGTGGGTGAGAGAGGCCAAGTATTTCCCCTTGGAGAGTTCATGTGCAAGAGAAAGGCAGCTGCCACGAGAGCCGACGTAAGCCTGCAACCAAGTACAGTTTCTCAAGAATGGGAGTGACAGAATCTTAAGTTGCGTTTCTATTTTAATTGCAGATCACAAATGCCATAAAAAAGAAGCCACACCAGCGAGACAGAAAAGACCTTACCGTCATGGACACTGTTATGAGGAGTATGCAATGCTTCAAGGAATACAGCAAGGTAAGTTAATACGTCGTTTCCATCTGGGATGTAAATCCTGTACTTTCGGTGAAGTGAACTCCCATTTGACCAGGATGAAAAGGCGAGGCCCAATCTTTTTTTGCTTTGAAGGGATGTAAGGACATCAGAGGAGGGTGGATGGCGACAGTGACTGTCAATTTGAGTGTTTGCGACCCTTCGAGGCAGAAACAATGCAGTTTAATTCAGCCCAGTTTTACTTAGGCTTTTCTTATCCTGGTCGTAAGGGACGCTGAATTGAATGCATGCTCCTTGAAAATGGACAAAGTACATAAAGTTGGAATGAAATGGCATAGTCTTGGTTTCCATTTCTTAGCATTACTTTTCCCTCTCATGCAGGCAATTACACAATTTAAAACTTGAAGTTGTTGCACATGTATTGGACTCTCACGCTGCATTTTTCCTTTTATGTGGTGTGGTTTTTAGGAAGTGCGGCAGTGCCTGGCTGGAGTCTTGTGGTATCAGTGTTTGGGCCCAAATCGAATGATCCTTCGTGCAGGACATCCTGCATGGAACTCGTACTTCATAATTTCTGGAGAGGTGAAAGTGTATGAAGGGATAGTTGAGGTTGAAAATAAGGGTGATGTTCCAGGCTACACCCTGAGCGAAGGACAATCTTTTGGGGAGATTGGCGTCCTCCAAGAGACGATCAGGACGCAGACCATGATTTCTAAAGGTTTTGTTCCACTTCGCTACTTGTCCAAACATAATAAATTTCAAGGGAAGAGGAAAATGGCATTGTCATGCCCCAAAGAAAACTTGCAGATGCAGAGTTTTGGCAATTTCTAAAAGCTATTTATATGGCCAGGAGGTTACTTTTTGGAGAAACCAATTTGTTCTTGATGCGATAATTCTGCTTCATTTTTCCCTTGGTGTTTTCCCCTTGTCTCACTTTCTTCACCATATACTCTCGTTTAGGGAAAGTGGAACTATTCTTTATCTCCAAGGATGATATTGCTGACGTGCTGGAGACCGCTACAGCTCGGGAGGTGGGACTGCTCCGGTGGGCTATGTACTCTGAGATACCTTACTTTTCTAACTGGACCAGAAAGGAAGTGGAGGAGCTGCTGGATAAGACCAAGTTTGCTGAATTTGAGGCTGGTGATGTAGTGCTTAAGGTGAACGGTAGGCACATTCTAAGGGCATCCAAAATTACTGTAATATTCTGCAGTAGTGCATTGAAACATGTCTATAATGGAACATGGATGTAATGGTATTTTATAGATTTTTTAAAATGCAGGCAGGTAATTTTCAATGCATTTTTGTCACACGTTATGGGAACTTGTTTTATAATATGAAATATGTGGGCATGTTTAACTCTGTAATTACTAATAGATACATCCTCTTTGTTTTGATAGCTGGTCAGGAATGTCCCCCATTTGTGTACTTCGTGGTGGAAGGGATTTGTCGCTGGGTGCGGCAACTCCATGTGTTTGAAACCCCTCGATTGGGTGGTGGAGTGACGTACACCCTGAAACGCTCACCGGCGGTGCAAGATTTGATGAGCAATTTGAAAGTTAGTACAGGCAGTCAGGCTGCCCGAATGGCAGCTGGCTGGAAGGTGGTGACTAGCCCTTCTGACCTCGACACAAGGAGATGCCTCTCTAATCTTCCTATTGCAAGAGTGAGTCTCATGAAGAAACCTAAGGAATACATTGATCCTGGAGGAGAGGCTGGCGCCAACTCAAAGTATTCTCATATCCAGAAGACCAGATTAACCAAGCACTACGTACAGATTTGCCTCCTCCAAAAGGGGCACGCCTTTAGCATCGGTGAGTGTTGTAAATGTTTCTTCAGGAAAGGTGTGCAGTCCTTGCAGCTGGCATGTGAATGGGGTGAAAGATTGCAGGTTATTTCCACAATGTGCAAAAAATATCAATGGAACCTTGCTGCATTGTGTTATGAAAAACCTCACGAGCATCTAAGTACTCGGTGGTATTCCAGATTTGGTTTTTGGAATCATATTCTAGTTTCTTACTGCTGCTTGGGTCATATGTCGCTAAAAATGGTTCTGTCACATTTCTGAGCTGCACTGTTTTCATCTGGAAAGAAAGTTACATTGCAAATTTTTAAATGCCTTCTGAGAATATAATTAGTTTCATTAGCAAGTGAGAATCCTTGAGTGTAGGTGAAGATCTGGCAAACTGCACGATTGTTGCTGCAACTCCGGCCCAGGTCATGCTTGTACCTCGCATGGAATTAACTGCGTATGGGAAGATGGGTCAGCTGCTCAGGATGAGAGACTATGTGATGGAAAGAATCCCAAGTGAGGAACAGGTTTTCAGAGATTTCTGCAAGCTGATCCAGTGGAGTGGTCAAGGGGAAGCGGTGAGGTCATTTAGCACATGAAGCTCCAACAGTGTCTGACATCTGTTGATGTTTCAGATGGTGGATAAAGTTGTGAAACAAAGGAAGAAGACTCTCTCCACTACCTCAGATGATGTTTCACTTTGCCACCGAATTTTGGATAGGTCCCTGACTGGATAAGCCTCGTCTCATTAATATTTATGAAAATGTAGTATTAAATTAAATATCACAATAACATAATAATTATATTGTGTGCAATGCGGTATTATTATCAGGTGTCCACTCTTTTTTAATACATGGCAGGGAAAGTATCAGTGTTTTGAAATTCCATTTGTGATTGTTTTCCATTTATTACTACGTGTGACACAGGCTCTGAATGGGCTTTTGGCTGCGTTGCTTGATCAGTAGCAAATTCAGAACAAGTTATTCGTCTTCGGTAAAAACACTAAATATGTTGGCAACAATTATTCTTGTTGATATATTTGGTAGCTATGGTTTCATTATTTTATGGTGCTTGACTGCACACAGAGGCACATTGAAGTTCTCCTTTTAAATTTAACTGCAAAATTGTAAAGCACATGCTATGAACTACTAGCATCGATTATTAGGTTTTTATGGTGTGAAATTATCAGCTGTGAAAATGTTGGGACACAATTTGGAGGGCAAAAATGCAGGGCGAGGTGATGCGCCACGAGCTGCTCTTGGTGGTGTGTCACGAGCTGCTCTTGGTGGCACGTCACGAGCTGCTCTTGGTGGTGCGTCACGAGCTGCTCTTGGTGGCGCGTCACGAGCTGCTCTTGGTGGTGCGTCGCGAGCTGCTCTTGGTAGCGCTGGTGGATCAGGACAGGTGAGAGTTCACTTTTCATACCAATTTTGAAATTGTGACACTGTTTAGGCCATGTGGTAGATGTGTACAGGGGTTTCAAGTAAGATACTTCTTGCAAATTATGTAAGTAATTTTTGCAACCCACTTATTTGCACAGTCTTATTGAGACCAACATATTAATCAATATGCGCACCCTAAGAATAATCAAAAATTCTCTTGTCTCTTTTGATTTGAAAGTGTGGAAAGTTGAAAACATACCCCTCACCAGATACCACAGCGTTTTGTGATGCTGTCTTTTCATCTGAAATGTGTAAATGATATCCACATGATAATGTTGCCTTGATAGGAGCGGACACCTTCCAAAACTGGTGCTCCGCCTACACAACGCTTCAAGAAATATGTGAGGAAGATGATGATGAATCCATGGTTCTCAGTGCTAGCAGCTGCTGGAGAGGCTAATGCAATGAAGGAGTCAGAACAGGAATCCAAAGTTACTTATCTTAGTAGCTTTACCTTTAACATTAACTTGTTCAGGATCAAAGACAAGCCTAAATATGACGAAAGCACCCTGACAACACATGACGTGAGTCAGACGGAGAATGAGGATATCACGAATGATGAAGGCATTGAATCCATTCATATTTTACTTTCAGATTAGGATTGCTTTGCTGAAAACGCCGGGGGAGCGTCAGAAGAAAGATCGTGCTGCCATGATAAAACTCCTGCGTTACATGAACTGTTTCAAGGGATACGGTTCTGTAAGTGGAAGTAATGAAACAAAAAACCACAGTCAAAACTGCTCATGGCTACTTCCTCCAGTGACAGATTTAAGCATTTAAAAATCTAACAAATAAGTGATAATAATAACCGCAAAAGTAATGTCGTGACTGTTTAACTGTGTTTATGTGTAGGTTATCCTGGGCGCTGCCAGGTTATGGATATGTTGATTTGACGATGTTCCGGAATCCACAACACTATGATCACCGGTCACGGTCGCTGTCCCTTGGCTGCACTGTCCCATGGCCGCACGGTCCGGGTCTCGGGAGGCGGGCGGGGGTGGGAGAGGCTGGGAGTTGTCTGGTGAAGGTGAAACGGTGCTTATTTGGGGTGATGAGGGGAAGGGACGGATGAGGCAGTGGCCACTACCCGGGCAACACT
>JYFJ02008215.1:0-13055 GCA_000934665.2 Catajapyx aquilonaris
TCAGCCGTAGTCCGGTAGGGTCGCCACTATGTCGTGGCCCCCGAAATGACTCCTGGCGGTCTCAGGTGAGCGCCCGGTGCAAAATGCCTCGGCAGCTGATAACGCCAGAACGTAGTATAAGTGTCCGTGGGCTGGCGAGGAGCAAAGCCATCAGACGATGAGTACTGCAGCTATAGCGCCAGGGCGACGAAAGAGAACATCGATCCTGATCGAATTGGAGCGCCAACTGGAGAATAAAATCGGATGGCCTACGTCCGCGAAAATTAAACCGGGTGGAGGAAGGGAAAAATTAATATAAATGCATTTTTTCATCATTTTGAGCCAGTGACTAGGACACATCACGCAAACCAATGTGTTTTATCAAAATGAAGGAGTTCAGGGGTGTCCTGAAGTGCCTGTAAACATCACTTGATTCATCACTTGGCATGTTTATTGACGAATTGCCTCATGACGGGGAAGAAACAGCCTTTGTTCTCCACGACCCATTTAAAGCAGTCCATCCCTAAATTACCTTCTGAAAAGACTTGCCGGCAATGCCGTCAAACTGGGCGAGATTGATCCACATTTTGAGGTTTTTCTTATGCGCAAACCAGAATAATTGGTCTATTGGAACGAAATTTATACGCAAGATTATTCCTGCACATCTCGCCTTTCAGTTCATGTGTTAAAAATTTTACATGCTAAGAGAGGGGTGTTTAAAAAATGCGGTTGCGATCAAAATCGGCCAATTAACGGGCGTCCTGCAGTCATGTGACCCCTCCTTTACATAGCTGCAAGCCTAATACGGCAACTAAAGTCATTGTGTGATATTTATTCATGTGAATGAGTGCTCATCCTTGCAGGACTATGTTGTCTTAGTGGGGTCAGAAGTCACTATAATATTTCACTTCTGGCAGAGAAGATGCCATTTACGGTGCTGATACTACATCCCTTCCTGAACGTAAAACGCCCCAGACCCTAAGTTTTTAGGCCCTAATTAGCCCGTAATTAATTCATGAAAATGGCGGTCCTCGGGAAAATCATATTTCGGAATCCCGCCCCTATTCATAGTTATTTATCACGTGTGTCGTGTTATTTTCACACAAGTTGGGAGGTTAAGACTCCATTGAAATATTCAATAATTTTAAATGCCCACTTTATCATTATAACATTAAATATGGCCGCCAAAAGTCTGACAAACTTTTCAGCTACATGGTCATGTTTGGTAAGAAATCATATGTTTTTGAGGGTGCGGATTCAGTGGTGGCACCAGAAATCGTGTAAAACAATCCAAGGAGTAATAATAAACTTTATTTAAAAAGTACAATTAATTTTCCACAAGTACAAAACATGGAATGCTTACGGGCGGGTAGGATAGGTTGTGAGTTAACTTTGTTTCTTCAAAATACACTGTGTAGCTTACAAAACTAGCCCTTAAAGAATTTTGTAAATTCATATTTATCCTACATAACATTAAATATGACCGCTCAAAGTTGGAAAATAAACTCTTTACCTATATGGTCGTGTTTAGTATTAAATCGCATGTTGTTGAGGTTGCAGAAGTCAGGGCTGGGACCAAAAATGGTGCCACACAATCCAGGAAGTAATAATAAACTGTGTTAAAAAGGTAACTGACAATATTAATTTTACACATAATTTATACAAAACATGGAATGCTTACAGACAGATAGGATAGGTTGTGAATTAACTTTGTTTCTTCAAAATACATTGCGTAGCTTACGAAACTAATCCTCACACTTCATCCAAGAGGTAATACAGGGTGGACCAACTTCAAGTGTCGTTTTATAACGGCTATTAATATAAGCGCTTTACGATTGACGTAGCAGCGACGTGTAAAATGGCCCACTTCGGCGCCATCAAAAATATTAGCTGCCAATAGCAGCACACATGTAATGCATTACAGGTCCATCTGGTGCCTTGGGCGTCACCCATTTCACCCAGGCGCATCTCAGGTCATGTGTGCACCTACTTTTTTCCAGGTCAACCCAGCAGCAGGGTTGATTACACGTGAGCTGCTATTCGCAGCTAATATTTTCGATTGCGCCGAAGTGGGACATTTTACACGTCGCTGCTACGTCATCGCAAAATCACTGCTATTAATCGCCGTTATAAAACGACACTTGAAGTTGGTCCACCCTGCATAATAAAATACTTTCTAAATATTATCTTGTGAACAATGGCCCTCACATGCGCACAATAAGGAACGCTTTAACCCATTTCTGACACACTTGCACGAGGAGCACTGTCTCTTACAGCTACATGTGATTACTTCTGCACAGCATTTCGCGTCATCTGGAATTGTAGTCCACAGTGGCCAATAACTGTCATCCGGTTTTTTCCACCCCCAAGTATCTGGTGGAGGAGGTTCGAAGTATACAGGGTGTATCAAAACTCTACCATAAGCCATGTACCAATGGCGTAAGGGGCACCAGAGCATCATTATATGTAGAGGGGTCATCATCTCTAGGCCGCCTCATTACGGAGATAATTGCCTTCAAACACGTAGTACAAAGTATCCTGGGAGGTATGGAAACCTTCAGCACCGACATCGCATCACTCGTGAAAATAGCAGCTTTTCCATTTATCTACTAGCATGTCGCATGTGATCTGTGACCATTTGTGACAATCTGTGACAATCACTCTTAGGCCCAATTGCTAAAACGCAAATGATCAATTATCTCAGTAATGAGGCTGCCCAGACATAATGACTCCTCTACATTAATTGATCCCCTGGTGCCCATTAAGCCATTGGCATATGGCTTATGGTGGAGTTTTGATACACCCTGTATATCTAAGCTATACTTCCATCTTAGAGCCTGTCTAGTTGCACGCTTGACATGCTGTAGTAAGGCATCTTCAGTTGGCGGTATGTTCTCCATGGATCTATTTCTTTTCGTGAAAAGAACACGTCTACAGACATTGACACTGGTTAGGGATTATGTCATGTCATAGAGAAGGACGACAAACCTTTGAATTGCAATCATGACAGATTCATCAGCAGGATTCGTGTCTGCCAACAACAATTGAAAGGAACTGTTGATACTTGGAAAGGCCATCCACACTCTCCAAGCTCCTTTTTTTTACCTACACCACTAAATGCAGAGACTGTATCGCATCCTGTGAATGAATGAAAAATTATCAGATTGCTACAGATCTCAGGTGACAGTTGAGAAGACAGGTCATGAACGGCAATCAATCTTCTGTGCTTGCCGCTACCAAAATCAATCCAAAGTTCTTGAATGTTTCCTATTTCTGAAAAGACGGATACAGCCACGACAACGACATCAGAATCCACAGTATGCTGATGTAGTCATGGCCGTTATCAGCTGCATGCTTCACGTGGAGGAGAAGGCGACCATCTGCTTCTTCATGCCATGAGGGTGAAATACCGGATACATCAAACTCTGCTTCAGATGCAATCACTTTGTCTTCAGCTGTGCACACAATCGTCTTTCCTTCGCAGTGTTCACCTGTAAAGCTGTGTTGCCAAGAAGTGAAATAGCTGCTTTCTGTTCTCATCTACTCGTAGGAACTCGTTGAAATTCCTCGGGATTGTTGTAGATGGTGTCACTCGGATCTGAACCCCTGTTCCTCTTGATTGGCGGGTATCCTCCTTCAAGGATGCAGGGCTGTACCTATCGAACACCACATCGATTCGTGTCAACTTCTGCAATAACCTACGAATGTATGGCTTGAAGATGGCGTTGTAATAGTCCAGAAAGGTTTTTGCTTTCTTCGGAGTAAGTAAGCGCACTATTACTGCACCATCTAGTACAGCTGCCGTAATGTTAATGTCATTTATCTGTGTGTTTCTTGTGTTTTCTGTCAAGCATTTTTCTATGCAGTGCACAATATCAGCCTTGTTACTTGGCTTTCTCAATCTTCCTCCTTCAGATATGGAAGGCGGAACAGGCTGATTCTCATGAGAAAAAAAAAGGTTCGACACCTGCCTCTCGGTTCTGCGAAGCTATGTACATCTTGCAGAACAAGCTGGAATCTCGCCGCAGTTCATCTATTTTTGCCTTTCCCTTGGACATATCCTTCACTGGAGCATTGAATAACTTCACATCGTTTCTCCTAATGATGCCATGAATATTGAATTCTCAGTTCGGTTTAGGCGAAGCTCAATGTATTCGGTACACTGTTTTAACCCATCTGAGTAGGCTTTTCCTACCTTAGTCACAGATTCAGTTGGGGCAATCGCCTTTCTGCTACCAACTGAAACCAGCTGATCGCTCAGAAAGGGGTTTCCTTCTTCATTTATGCAAGTAAACATCCCCTTAGCATGAGTCCTAAATCTGACTTCGAATGCCCGCGTTTCTTCGTGATGTACGGCTGCTAATCCATCCTGGGATCTAATGAAACTGGCATCTTCGAAATCTGTAATCATCCTGGAAAGGGCTGGACCTGACACCATCCACTAGGGCTGTGCGATATCCGAAATTGCTTATCGACTTTCGATACTCAAAAAATATCGCATCGAAGTCGATACATCGAAAATCGAAAAACCGACATCGAAAAATATCGCACATCGCAAAATATCGCGAACCGACATCGCGATATTCGATACATCGCACATGCCAAGCGTCGGATATCGCAACTTCGATATTAGGAAAATATCGCATCGAAACTCGATGTATCGAAATATCGCACAGCCCTACCATCCACTTAAAGGGACACTCCACTCAATATACAAGTTGGGCTCTAAAAATCGGGCAAAAAATCCTGACTCCGAGGGTATAAGCAGTTTTTCTGAGAGACGAACGGTAAGGCCAGGGCGAAAGCTGGGAGTGTGTCGTTCGAAAACCGCGCTCAAACGGGCTCGGCGCAGGTGGCGAAGCCACCCTCTGAGGGTAGATGAGGGCAGAACTAGAGAGCGGTATGCGCGGATTTGAAACGGCTGCTCTAGGACCTTTCCACCGACCCAGAAGATTAGTGGTGATGTCATCTTCGCACGGAAGTGTGACTTTGGTCCACGTGAGTGGTTGAGGAGTGCAAAGTGAAACCAGATGGGACACCAACATCTGTTTATAGTCCGCGTATACAAATAACAATGAGCCTGCCTGACAGGCGCAGAACATGACGCATCTGTCCTCGTCGTCCTCATCGCTCTCATCGACCTCGTCATAACCATCGTTCGAAGTACGGCATGTACGGGTCCCGCCCAACGAACTCATCATCGCCGACATTAGGTGATGATCCGCACCAGCAGTGGACTGATACGGCCAAGGGGGTAATCACTTCGGTACTCCGGTGTACACCTGGGAGTGGTACTCCCTGGTACTCCTCAGGCACCTCACTCTTTATTACTCCGTGATACTCCTTGAATTTGGTACTCCAGTGTACACTTTTCAGTCGAGTGATTACCCCCTTGGATACGGCGCCACGGTCCCGTCTTCGCATGGCTCCAACTGATAGGGTAGGAGGCCATGCGTAGTGGATTGGGGGCCGCCTGGTCCCTCCTGGCCATGTCCATCCTGGGCACCCTCCATCGCAGCAGCAGAGCCAAGAGCCGGACTCTTTTCCATGACATTCCGTCCCGGAACAGAATCACAGGGCTGCGCCATCTTAGAATAACCGCGACGCGTTTCAGAATAGCAGATAATATGTGTTAGGGCCCAGAAGATGGCTCTATTTCAATGACTAATTCCCATATGAAGCACTATTGGTGTAGACCAGGCTACAACATTAGTCATTTTGTTGTTAGATAATAAGGTGTAGCATGCACTGACCTAGGCGAGAGACTTGTCAATAGCAGTTACTTGTAGCTGCTAGTAGTGCTAGAAAATAGCTACCTTAATGTGGTTCGCCGTCTGGCCGCCACGAGGGGATTGCTTGCCTGCCAGGCGTCTCCACTCGCTGGCGGGAGACTATTATTTTACGAATCTGACCTCTCGCCCTGGCATTACCGTTCGTCTCTCAGAAAAATTGCTTATACCCTCGGAATCAGGATTTCTTGCCCGAGTTTTAGAACACAACTTGTATTTTGAGTGGAGTGTCCCTTTAAGAAGAGCTGTTTCATTGTCAAAGATTCCTATTGCTCCACCATCACATTTAATCTTATTGTTTTGCTCATGAAACTGGTCATCTGACATGGCAGAAAATGTAGACGTGAATTTTCCTTGCAGAAACTCCGCATATACATCGGGATGCTTGGCAGGTAGCGCTTCAAGATCACGGACAAACACTGGTAACCAACGTGAATAATGCACTGCATCCAAGGCAAAGGTCCAAAGGCATGTCCTTTTGAGTGTAACAACAAACAGTTTGAAGTTTGAAGTACGAATGCTGAATACCAGTGTTGTAGCAGCAGGGTTTCGATCTCAATGACAGTAATCCAGTAATGAAACTGTAGATTCCAACACCTTTCTCTTCTTCCATTCTGATTTATCTTCCTTCTCATCATCGGACAAATCTTCACAGTGTTTCTTGTACGCCTGTTCTTGGAGACTATACAGAGCAACTATAGTCACTTCATGACCATATCTAGCTCTTTTAACATGTGAGGCTGTCAGGCATGACTGAGCTACACCTACATTGGTAACAAAAGCATTATTTTACAAGAGTGTCTGTCCACCCGCTGTTAACTAACCATTTACCGAGGATGTTTAGGAGCATCATCTCAATGTGTAGGGCTCCCATCACTACTATGACTCTGTCCTCACCATGTGTGTTTGGAAAATGCCACTGGATCTGTTTGGCTATGGCGTAAACTGGTTGGTCTGCTGTGATCACAGGAGATTTGTTTTTGTTCAGTTTGCATGTTGCAGCAAGAACGGCATCCATCAGATGTTTCACCATAGCTGGAGAAGCGATCTCCTCATGAAAAAGGGGCAGTAACGTGGAGTAGCTCTTAAGTACTTCAGGTTGGTGCTGGTGAGACTTGGAATGAAAGGCAGCAAAATAATGATATCTGTCCTTGTTCTTCTTGTCAGGTTCATAATTTGTGATGATTTCTGTTGCTGTATTGAGCCACTGCTCTGGTTTGAAGGTAGTTTCTTCATAAGTAGTGGGAGTAACAGTGTGTAACGAGGGATCTGCTATACTACGTACCTTTCCCAATGGTGGAACATTGGTGTAGGAAATCGGTAGATTACTGTTTATGACTCTGCTCCATTGTTCAATGTTCAGGTTCTGCACATCAACTCGAGGAGTTCTTGGGTGCTGAATTACTGTCACACTGGATCCATGGAAAGAGTTGGTGGCAGTGTTAGATGACTGATTATGATCAATGTTGTCTATGGCGGTAGTAATGAAGACATCGGAACTGATAGGATGTGGGCATACAACACCATCTTAGTTATACTTCGCACACAGGACATTAGTAATTGTAGCAGACACCTCTTGAACCCTGGCATATGAAATACTTTCACCTAATTTACAAAGTTAGTTCACTATTTTCTTCTTCTTGGTAACGTTATGAATCATAAGTCCTATGTATAGAGGAAGAGGTGTTTCGTTCTTCTGTTGATGGTGAGGTCTCTGAACAGTTGCTTTTCTGATTGATTTCACGCTGTTGAATATGATCAGCTGAGAAATGGAGAGTGCTGCATTTTGACAATGGTCCAAATTCTGTGCTTCACTGTCAATAGTTGGGCCTACCAGTAACATTGTTATGAAATGCAATAACACTACTGAAACAGAATTTGTAGGTGTAAAATCTCCCCTGAAGGAGCCCTTAAATTGTAGAAAATCACGAAACAAGGTTTTCCTTATAATAGCAGCTGCCCGTCCCAGACACAGGCCATCACTGAAAGCACCCTGAGAGCGTGAGTCTCTAATTGCTTCCCCAACATCTCCCTCGAAACTAAGAAGTACTTCACGACCACACTTGTCAGCTCTTAGCCCGGACACAAATGAAACTAGGTGGTCTTTCAGACGTGTCCTGTTAATATCTTTTTTTGCTGTGTTTACTCCCATTTCGGTCATACTCTGTACAGTAACTTTGGTGAGAAATGATAGTTTGAAAACCGGCGACTGTTCACTGCACATGTACTATATCGCTCAAAAAGATAGAGACGATTGGCATTTGATTCAAGTGCAAGTTGCACTTGAGTCAAATGCAAAATCGTCTCTATCTTTTTGGGCGATATAGTACATGTCTTTCAGATAGTCGACTAATTCAGTAACAACACTTCCATAAATCATGGTTTTTGAATCTCCCTCAAGTTCTTCTTTACCTGTGGTGCGCTGAACAGACCTAGCCCTCGTGAAGAATTTTGTTTTACATCCCTTGTGGTATTTTGCTTCCAAAGCTACCATGGCTGTTGAAGCAAGCTTCCTAACAAGGGCGTCATCTTGCAGCAGGACAGCATTTTCGTGGATAGAAGGGCCAATACCAAGAGTCGATGCACATACAAGGCGTCCCTTTTCTTCTCCAAAATCGCAGAAAATGCAGACCTTTTTCAGGTTTGTCGAAGATGCGGAAGATCGAGTAGGCCTTGTACTATACTTGCTGAAGGTAACAGGGGACTAACACCTATCTTGCTACACGATTTGCTTGCTATCATACGCTGAGCTTTGTAGCTGTCACACCTGCTTCTACATATTTTATGATATTTTTCATTGTTACTTACAAGAGTTGGTATGATGCCCCTGCCATCGTCCAACCGGTCAAGTTTTCTCAAACAACTTGGTAGACTACCATGTTCTGCAAAGACATTTAAGTCATTTGCCAGACTTACGTGACCTTCATACGTAGGATTGATTGAAGTCTGATCTGTCTGAGTCTGGCATAATAGGCACTCTTCCCATTTAATTGGCGGAATATAAGTTTCGAGCGATGTGTCATCTACAATCAACTCGTGCTTCCTTTTCAGTGACATTGCAGTTCTTCTTTCAAGTAGGCAGGAGCCTGTCTTCAACCCGGAAGGGAAGAAAAAAAACTATTTGATACTAATAAGGCGATCATAGGTTTTAAAAATACATGGTGTATATTGTAATTCGGGACAGACTTCTATGGCGTGTAGGGGTTGCCGAAGGAAGCAATTTGAGTTAGCACACATATAGTGTGGTCGGAAATATACCCATCCGAAAGGGGACACGGGATCTTTCAAAGTCCCATTATTGTAACAATAATTATATTGTTCAATAATTATTGAACGAAATTGTTTATAACAACTATAAAAACTGCAAATATACTTCAATAGTTCAGTTAATGGAAACATCGGATATACTCAACAAAAGGTTATATGCTTATTTATAAAATTCATAAGAATATAGGAAAATAACTTACATTTTACACCAAAAGAAGGACCAGCTTGCATCATGTTATTAACATTCGCCATTTCTTGCGCCATTTATGTCTTTCCGATTAATGGACACGTGTGTGCTGCCATCCAAATGTCCTAAAGGAAACTGCAGTATTGGATAACGTATTAGGACAGGGATATTCAACTAGTTCATGACATGGTCCAGAATAATTTATCTTACCTCAGACTATGAAGATCTTGGGGCAGATTCTCGGGCAGATTGCTACTACAACTCTCCTTTTTCACTCACACCACACCAACAACCTATTCCCTCATAAACCAGCGACTACCTGCATTAATACCTCAGAGAAGTCCCAGTGTAGAACCCAAATGTACACATGGGAACAATTATAGAGAAAGGCAATGTAGCTGATATTTGCCTTCCTTTCCCAGTAGTGGGACAGGAAATTGATTCCATATGTACGCCAACCCCTTTCCTACAAACCACAGAGGGCCTGGTTCAAGCCTCAGGCAGTGTTAATTTCTTGGAATTGAAAACATGTTGGGCTTATCGAGACTGGACATATGGAAACATTTTCTCCCTCTGTGATAATGTAGGCCTACTGTATAGTGGCGGTCCGCCAGATGAATAACCCTATGTTGGTACTAGTCTTTTTTGTAACTGTGTGAGCGAGCATATTAGCCTAAGTGCTTTAAACATTTCTGTGTGCTTCTGTACTTGAATCATCAGGTTCACATAGACTTTTTGATGTATTTTTGGACCCAGCCCTGACTTCTGCAACCTCAACAACATGCGATTTAATACCAAACACGATCATATAGGATTATAGGTAAAGCGTTTATTTTCCAACTTTGAGCGGCCATATTTAATGTTATGTAGGATAGATATGAATTTACAAAATTCTTTAAGGGGTAGTTTTGTAAGCTACACAGTGTATTTTGAAGAAACAAAGTTAACTCACAACCTATCCTACCCGCCCGTAAGCATTCCATGTTTTGTACTTGTGGAAAATTAATTGTACTTTTTAAATAAAGATGATTATTACTCCCTGGATTGTTTTACAGTATTTCTGGTGCCACCACTGAATCCGGCACCCTCAAAAACATATGATTTCATAGCAAACATAGCCATGTAGTTGAAAAGTTTATTTTCATACTTTTGGCGGGCCCCATATTTAACGTTATAATGATAAAGTGGGCATTTAAAATTATTTAATATTTCAATGGAGTCTTAGGGCCAGTTGCACCGGCCTCAGTATAACTTAGAACCTCGGGTATAACAAGAATTGCCATAGCAATCATTGTTGGTCAACGATGATTGCTATGGCAATTCTTGTTATACCCGAGGTTCTAAGTTATACTGAGGCCGGTGCAACTGGCCCTTAACCTCCAACTCGTGTGAAAATAACACGACACACATGATAAATAACTACAGGGTGTTTCAGAGTCACGGGTCAAGCGCGCGCGAGGGGGTGGGGAAAAATCGTACACCTACGATTTTTCCCCACCCCCTCGCNAACAATTAGAAATACGGCAGTAATCAATATATTTATTGGCCGTATGGCGTGACGTCACATCCTTTCTGTATTCGAATTGACCCCCGCGGAGTGGCAAATGCAAGGCAATGGCATTGGGTTGAATGGCTTTTTAGCCTTGCGGGTTGCACTGAAATAGGCGCTGTCATGCTACACCGGCAGGATACTGTACATCGTAGTGTACTACTGTACAGTGGTGTGTTCAGTACCCTGCCGGTGTAGCATGAGAGCGCCTTTTTCAGTGCAACCCGCAAGGCTAAAAGTCCGTTCAACCAGGTTCAACCCAATGCAATTGCCTTGCATTTGCCACTCCGCGGGGGTCAATTCGAATACAGAAACGATGTGAGGCCACGCCATACGGCTGTAATAAATAAATTGATTACTGCAGTATTTCTAATGTTCTAATATACAGGGTGGTCCAACTTTTTTGTCCGACCAGCTATTGACAAATTCGGCCTAAGCTGCTTATGTTGTAGTGCGTTACCTGGCAACCCTGTCCGGCGGGCCAATTCAAACATCAGCCCATGAAGAGCGCTTCCATTGTTGCCACTGTTTACTAATTGAGTGAGTGACGCGGATGACCCAGCGACGGATCTCTTCTGCCTGCGCACTCACTCATTCGATTTGTAAACAGTGGCAACAATGGAAGCGCTATCCATGGGCTGATGTTCGAATTGGCCCGCCGGACAGGGTTGCCACGTAACGCACTACAACATAAGCAGCTTAGGCCGAATTTGTCAATAGCTGCGTGATAGCTGTTCGGACAAAAAAGTTGGACCACCCTGTATATAAAGCCCCAATCCGAGGAGGAGGATGAAAAAGATTTCGCACTTCCCGGCGTCGCAGAGACGTCGGACTTCCGCCGTTGGACTTCTAGCCTCCGGTATACCGATTCCAAAAATCCTCATAATCGCAAAATTCCCAGCCGTTTTCGAGATCGCCAAATTAAATGTAGACGCCAACCCGAGATCGCGAAATTAATGTATCCGCAAACTGCCTCGGGTCGACTTGCGCCCTTGCCCGCAGATGGTCGTAAAGAAGGATAACAATGGCCCACCCCCTCCCCTCCACCCCCTGGGATCTTTACACTACTCAAACCTGGAGTCGTGGGAGTGATACGTCACAGATGGTCGCTGTTTTCAACGATACGTCACACAGGGCACGTTCGCATTCTCCTCCTGGCTACCGGTGACGTCACTGATTTCTGTAACCGGATGGATTAGGCGGAATACGGGCACCGCGCCGAAGGCGTGCAAGTGGGGCGCAGCCCCACGGGGGGGTCCGGGGGGGCGGAGCCCCGCCGGCTCGCAAAGCGAGTCAAGTACATATAAAGCCCCTAAACGAGGAGGATATATAGGATATAGGATATAGGAGGATGGAAAAGATTTCGCACTTCCCGAGGTCGCAGAGCTGTGGTCGAAATTCCGTTGGATTCCTTGCGGTCGATATACATTGTCCAAAAATCCTCAAAATGCCAAAATTCCCAGCCGTTTTCGAGATGGCCAAAAGTGGACTTTTGCACCCGCCACACGGAACATCTGGTTGTCGTTAAGCCGGGAAAGAACAATGGCCCATTCACCCTCATCTCCCGAGACCTCTCAGCTCACATATGGTTACACCCCCTCCTCCTGGCCCACACCCCACTTTTTCTTTTTTCACCATATACGTCAGCTGCTAGGGCGCATACCGTCATACCTTGGTGGACGATGACGTCACGGGTTCTGTAAACGGATGGATTTCTGTAACCGGATGGATTAGGCGGAACACGGGCATAGCGCCGAAGGCGCGCCAATTGGGGCGCAGACCCAAGGGGGGGTGTGGGGGGGCGTAGCCCCCCCACCTCGCAAAGCGAGTCAAGTATATATAAAGCCCCTAAACGAGGAGGATATATAGGATATAGGAGGATGGAAAAGATTTCGCACTTCCCGAGGTCGTAGAAACCTCGGACTTGCACCGTTGGATTCCTTGCCCCCGGTTTAGTGTTTACAAAAATCCTCATAATCGCAAAATTCCCAGCCGTTGTCGAGATCGCCAAATTAAATGTAGACGCAAACCCGAGATCGCGAAATTAATGTATCCGCAAACTTCCCGAGAACAATAGCCCCATCCATCACCCGCTGACAGCTCACGTTAATCCCACCTAGCCTTTTTTTAAAATGATACGGGTCCCGATAGTTGCCCCAGGCGGCCAACAGACGAGAGCCACCATCCCCTGCACCTGCACCACCCACTTCCTCCCACGGGGGACCCTCGAATCCTCCTCCCCTACCCACCGCCGCCACCACGTCATATGTTATTGCGTCATGTT
>JYFJ02008216.1:0-13037 GCA_000934665.2 Catajapyx aquilonaris
AGAAAGATGGCCGCCGTTCCAGATCTTGGACCGTTCCTTCCTCCAAGTTCCAGATTAAGGGGTACAATTTTCCATAATGGGTGGGATAGGGGGCCCCTGTGTGCAAAGAAAGATGGCGGCGGGCGGGAAAGTCTTGGAGGAAGGAACGGGGCGGAAAACAGGAACCCAAATCGTGACGTCATCGCATCTCCATAGTATTCCTTCCTCCATGTGGCGTATCGTGTCGTTGTAAGTAAACAACAACGCGATACGCCATAACCTGGCAACAACAGAACCGCTGTTGACTATCCGCGCGTCTCCTAGGAGGCGGACTTTAGTTGCTAGATGGCTCTGCTGTTGCCAGGTTATGGCACATCGCATCGTTGGTTACTATCCGAGCGCCATCTATCAACAAAACAGTCCGCTCGCCTAGGGCCTCTCGCCTGGCTCGTCTGAGCGCACCCGTTCCTTGTCTATGAACCCCCTCTCGATGGCGTTTCCGGACACGGGTTCCTATGTCAAAAATGTTTGTCTTGGTCCCCTCTATTACCCCTGAAAGTCTTTGCAGAGTTACAATAAACACCCTGTATATTTATATTTCTCAAATGAAATGTGCAACTGTTAAAATCAGAACATTAATTAACACTTAGATACAAAGTGCATATTTATGCTTAAACACCCTTTCTTTAAATGCTAAGTTCGTGCATTAAAAAATTAAAAGTTAGGCATACACTGAGTTTCATGTCGTGTAAGTCACGCGTGGAATTAGCCTGTAGTAATTCTCTGTATTATTTTCCCAGAACGGAAGGCCCTGATGGCAGCCAAGGGGAACGCCGCCGCATCGAAGGAAGGACCACCTACTACAGAAGCGGGCTCCGTGGTGCAGGTCAGAGAGGTTTCTTCTTAATTCCCAAACGCGATGTGGAATATTTTGGCTAGATTCGTCTGATGGAGTCAAAACTC
Source organism: Catajapyx aquilonaris (assembly GCA_000934665.2). NCBI lineage: Eukaryota > Metazoa > Arthropoda > Diplura > Dicellurata > Japygidae > Catajapyx > Catajapyx aquilonaris. The sequence goes on from JYFJ02008216.1 coordinate 943, forward strand.
TGCTTCTTCCATGCTTTTGACAGCCAAATGCATATTGAAACCGCGCCTCACACGGATCTATGAAATTTGGGAAGGGGAGGAAAGAGTAGAAACATTTTCCTGCATCCCCTCCCTCCCCCCCNCCCCCCCCCCCATTCCCGCATTTTGAAAGGTTAATATTTTGGATTCTATCTTCTGTACTTTAGGCAATAAAGAAACTGTACCGTATGGGCCGATTGATCGGCAGCACTTTTACGATATTTACAATGTGTTCAAAGTAGAACCAAAATTGATACACAATTTGGAGGATTTTGCAAAGTGTGAAAATAGGGCTGTCGCGTGGCTCTATTCAGAATAACAATAATTTTAATCCTAAGTTTGAATACCTACTGGCTGCTTAATATTTTATGAGCCAAAGGCTATAAGATGTAAGCGGAAGCTGAAAGATAGATAGGGAGACTACCCAAGTCTGTTCAGCTTGACAGGTTGATCATGACGTACTACAAGATGCCTTCTTCCACCTCCCGATTACCACTCGAACCCCTTAAGATCACACCAACCTGCTTCGGTATAAACTCCCTCGATTTATACGGCTTTAATTTTGGTTGGCCGTAACGGCGGCAAATATGTCGTATATGATATTCATTCTTTTCGTGTCACCTCTACCCCACTGCTCTATACTCTGCTTCATAGCCGATGCTGCCCATGCTCAAGATTATTTTCCCTCCCTATCCGTTTTTTCTCTTCTTCACATTGTCAGCTTCATCTTCCTGTTTCAGAAACGTATGCCTTATAGGTGGTACAAAGTCACCTTCCATGATGCGGTGGATCATGAGAAGGATGAGCTACTGAGTTGTCTGGAATCTGCCCTCCACCTGCCCATTAATCCAGTTGATTTTCGTAGGGTGGGCACAAATGCAATAGTATTCCTGGATTCGTACGAAGTTGCGAATGAAATAACTCGTAACATTCAGAGCATCCCTGCCGGACAGAAGAGGATCACGTTAAGCCCACCCCCAAACATCGTGCTACCCTTGGAACTCAAGGATGACGTCCAGAACATCATAGTCTCAGGAGATATGGAATGTTAATCTGGTAATTAACTGAATATTATTTTGAGTAACCTATGCTTGTAAATGTTGTATGCACATTAGGGTGGAGCGAAAAAAACGAAAGTTGTCCGTAAGTTCCTTATAATGAGGCCGAAGTGGTTTGAATATAATATGTTATCTATTGAAAATTAAATAACGTGAGAGTCGCAGGATGTTCTCATTTTGCGAGATGGTTTTCATAGCCTTTGTGCCAGCTCTTAAATCTTATACGAGGCTCTTATAAGGAGGCCGAAGTGGTTTGAATATAATATGTTATCTATTGAAAATTAAATAACGTGAGCGTCTCAGGATGTTCTCACTTGACTTGATGGGGGGTGGCAAGATGGCCGCGTGAGCGAAAGGTGTGTCTGTGCCGGACGTCCGCAAAAAGAGATAATTTGTGTGGGTTTCGAGAGACGGAGATGCCGCCAAGAGGGAACAAAATCCGGGGCCGCGGCGGCGGACAAGTTGGTGAGGGTGGAGCCCATGCGAATGGGCGGGCCGCCCCGGGGGCAGACAAAAGTTGTTGATTTCTGCCAGCGATACGATACGAACTCACAAATAAATGTCACAGATAAATGTGCGTGGCATTCCATGTGTCACATGCTAGGTCACATGTCCAAGAATTTTGAAATTTTCTGGTTACACTTTAGAGGAAAACTAATTGCATACACGCATTCCCTGCGTGATCTTATTTCATTTGATATATTGCTTATTGGGGTTTGACCACTTGCACGAACCGAAAATTTATTATTATTTATGGTCAGGCTCAAAACATGGAAACCTCGCAAATGTCGGATAAAACCGCATTAAAATGGCATAGAATGATACAGATCCACTCTGCCGATGTATTACAAGGTAATGAGGTGACACCTGTCCACAAAGGACCCTGAATACAGACGTGTCTAGAATAAGCTCTTGCGACCATGAGGAAGCTGACTCGCGTCTGATTCTGCACGTTGCTCATGCTGCAGAGCAAGGACATAAAAATTGTCTAATACGTACAACAGATAGCGATGTACTGATTCTTGCAGTCTCGTATTCTGAAAGAATCCCCGGCTTGGACGAGCTTTGGGTGTCGGTTGGCATCGGGCAAAATCACAAGCTTATCGCTGCACATAGCATTTCCAGGTGCCTCGGTGAGTACAAAACGGTACCGTATATCTTGTTAACGCTTGGCACATAACATAACAGGCATACCGCAAAAATAGTGCAAGCATTCTGATAACAATGTAATCTACCGCCTGGTTATTGTAAGTCCTGAAAGATCAGCGGCACTTCCAGTGGTCCACGCCTTTTCAGGTTGCGATGTTGTCTCCTTTTCCGGAAAGGGGGGGGGGGGGGGNGGGAAAACCATCATTGACACGTGGACCGCTTGTCCGGAAATCGCGAGAGGATTTATTCGGATAGGAAAAGGTGATACGGAGAATTTTCCTATCTTGGAGAAGTTCGTTGTTGCAATGTACGATCGTGGCAGCGACGCCGCACCGCTGCAGTGAATGAGTGCAGGAGGAATATAATAATTTACCAGAAAAGGGAGGTAGATAGAGTCAATACCACCCACCCAAGATGCTTTAAGGCAGGATTGCCTCCGAGCTGGCTACCAGGGAGGGCAGGTTTGGGGCCGATGTCTGAATGCCATGCAAGCGCTTCCAGATCCATCAGGCTGGGGCTGGATTCGTACTGCTCAGAGCAGTACAGTGTCATTGGAGCCTGTATGGGCCACTCTTCCAGTAGCACAAGAGGCTCAGCTCCTTCTGATAAAATGCGGATGCAAGAAATTGTGCATGGTGAAGTGCAAGTGCAAAAAAAAAAAAAAGCTAATTTGCCGTGCACAGAACTTTGCCAATGCGGTGGCCGTTGTCAATGGGATATGAGTTAATGTATGTTACTCGCATACTGTATAAAGTAGAGGTGTTTGTTTCTTTCCTTATTTACAACATTCGAGAAGGTGAAGTAGAGTTCTAAGAAATGCTCCAGTGCCTGAAGAAAAGGAAATCTGGAAATGCGAGGAATCATACCAATCAAAATGTCACGGGCGTGTACTACATTCTCGACGGGATGAAATAATTGATAGCAGTAGGATAACTACGAACCGAATGTGGCTCGGCAGGAGCCGAGGGCGGCCTATAATGATATAAAAAAGCAGGCAGGAAATATATTAAATACTGCCTCACACATCATTGCATCAGTCGTGGCTGACAAGCCAGTGTCAGTGGTGGCTTCACCTCCGCCAAGAGAAACCCTAAAGAGAGCCATACGGAGGCAAAGAAATGCCGTGTCAGCTCCATTGCCTGTTCCACAAGCACTGAAGAACATTCAAATCCTCGACAAATATACCAGCTTCAAAGGGCAGCGGTTCCTCTTGTTCGACAGCGACGCAAGCTATGCCAGAATACTTATATTTGGCACGTCTGTGAACATGAATTTCTTGGCATCTTCAGCCAGCAGAATGGACCTTTAAATCTACAGAATTGCCATTTGAACAACTCGACACAATTCACGCAATTAAGTACAAAACGTACGTTGGCTTTCGCGCTGCTCCTGCCTGACAGAAAAGAGGCCACATACAAAAAAAACTTCTGGGGACATTGAAAATGGTACGCATCCCGAAATGCAACAAACGCGTTGCAAAGTGCCCGCAGGGATGGCATGATACACATGGACCTTGTTTTTCTAGTACTAAGCACCGGAGTCCAAAATGCTGCTGAGATGTACACGGCGGGAGAGAAATTGTCACGGGGGCGAAAACTCCGGGAGACCGGAAAAGCCGTTTTACACTCTCTTCAACTCGCCGTAACTGTCATTTCTAGGCTGAAAATTGAAAAAAGAGACGAACTACCTGCCCTACCCCAAATAATCTGCTTTTTTTTCTGTGCAATTTTTATGATGATGGAACCATTTTTGAAGCCATACGGCTGAAGAAATGTAGGCAGTGTCGAATCCTCCTAGGCTGCCATTCATAACCAAGTTTGTCGGGGTCGTCGCCAGGGGCACTACTTGTTGTGGGAGAGATACGAAGCTAGACGCGAGTCTATAAGGTTGAAAATAATGTAGGGAGGAAAGGTGGGGGAAGGCGCCATGGCATATGAAACTCCAAAATCAAAATAATAATAATAATAATAATAATAATAATAATAATAATAATAATAATAATAATAATAATAATAATAATAATAATAATAATAAATACATGGCGCCTTCCCGTCATAGCGGTTGGTGAGATGTTCGAGGAGCACGCGCGTCGGTGCACTCACGTGCTTTCTTTTAAAGGATGGAAAACTTCCTGTACCCAGATAATGAGTAAAATTAGTGAAATCTACAGTAATAGCTTTATTCTACCGTATTGGTAGACTTCAGAGGGCCATCCGCAGAAGATCTGGCACATTTGCAGGAGGTGCTTTGTAAGTGCTCCGGAATCAAGATAACTGTGTTACATTTATCAAGTGACGGAGAATTAGGCAACAAAACTGAAAAAAGAAGTTCGTTCTCCTTGGTAAACCTGAAACACACAATTACTGATTTTAAAATCAGTGGGTAATTTACACCAAAAGAAAGGTGCCACTGCACAAATAAGAAGCACTCTTTACTAGCTACGGATGAATGAAATGGAACAGGGTGATAACCACATAAGCACACATAAGGGCACATAAGACAGGGTGATATTTTGCTGTAGAGGCACCAGTGTCCTGTAGGCCTAAGCCAGATTTTTTTTAGTCCATGGGATGGACCATACAGAGTAGTACAGACACGAGGACCAGTCCTTTTCCAAATTGAGAAAATTGGTAACGGAAAAACCCAACTGGTTCATCGAGATCGCCTCAGGAAAAACTACCCAGCATCACCATTTCCAGTAAAACCAGATCACACCACCCCCACCCTTATAACATCCCCAAAAGAGCATAGCACCCAACCCGAGAAATCCCCACATCCACATAATCTCAGGCCACGGAAGTAACTAAATTGCGGCACATGCCTACCCACATGCAAACCTACCCCAGTAGGTCAAATAAACCAACTCTTCCTCCAAATTGGAGTATCCAAAAACCATATAAAGCGGCTGAGAGACAATCTCAAGCCTATAAACCAGACACCAGATCCCAAAAAGCGGCTTAAAATAAAATAAAATAATTCAAAGCCTATCCTCACCCCCCAAAAGATGGTGCGCCAGCGAGTACTCCATGCCATCGCCCGAAAAAAAAGGCTCTAACGGACCTTCACGCCGCCTTTTTGAGCAGCAAGCCACCACAGAAGAAAGACAACAGCCAGCTGCCTGTAGCAGCACCCCAGCACCGTCGCTCCTTCCCAAAATTACGAACCACTGCAGAGAAAGAAATAGCAAAGAATAAACTCCCCACCCTACATCCCATCTCAAAGAAAATCATCAAAACCAAAAATCACATCCACCCTGGAACTCCATCACTCATTACCCCACTCACCGATCCCACGGTGAGAAAGAAAACAAACCCAACACCCTTGGGATCAAAGCAAGCAGCACCCACAACATCAGCCACAACAGTGGGAACAGCACGTGCCACCACCAGTTACCACAACAAAACCGATTTCCGAAATACAAACAAACATGGCGGGAGCTCTTCGGAGAAGAACAACCAGCCAAGAAGAAGTCTAGGACCACAATATCGACCACAGAAGAGGGGACTACATCTACCAACATGCCGGGGATAAGGAAAAAAATATGAGCAGACCAAGAACCCTGTTCTCGACCACCTCCTCGACAAGACCGCCCTCCTCCTGGCCAAGAAGGACAAGAGAGACAAGAAGGAGAAAGTCACCCCAGAGAGGTCCCTCCTGCAAGTAAAAGAAGCAAGACAGAGAAGGACCACACCTCCAGTCATCACCTCACCTGACCCTGACATAATAGAAATTATGTCAGACTTTGATGATATCTGGAAAAAGNNCCCCCCCCACACACACACAGTGAACATAATGTGAACACAACAAAGTGGCAAAGGGCCATAACATGTGACAAGCAATATATTACCATGAAGACCGTAGTATGTGCTAAGCACTTTCCTCCAAAAGACATAGTAACTCATGATTTGATCACTTTGCAAGACGGCACTGTGCTACCGGGCAGTTTATGAGGTGTCCACAGTGGAGCAGGTAAGAAGACTTGCGACAGTTCAGTGTACTGCATGTGGTGCTCGTGGTGCCAGTGTATTCGGCTCCAGGAAGAATCTATAGGTAATGTGTGCCTATCTTCCGACTTGCAGGGGCCCTGTATTTGTGGCAAAGAAATAAATTGCAAATAATTTTGGAAAGGCCCTCATACTTGCCTCACGAGATATAATTCACTGCTTGCTCTACCTACAGCTGAAATAACAGCATTCACACTTCTTAATGTCGAGTGGGAGACGGTAAAGAGAATTTCATTTACTGACACACTCAGCCCACAACTTATGATTGCCAACATTGAGGCAGTTGGTGTGTATAGGTACATCAGAGATAAAAAAATATCAAAGATCTGGAGAACCTCCTTATGCAAGTACACAAGATGCGCCTCTGCATTGGATTTACTGACGTGAATGGAAGTACACCAAAGAGATCTGCTACGTGCACAGGGTATGTGCCACTTGGTCCTCACTTGTCTAAATTGCGTTGCGTCCACTGTGCAAAAAAGAGACGCTCCCAGAACAAACTGGGAACACTCACAAAATCAGGACAGGACAAACTGCAAACGGAGACACATGACAGCAGGAGAAAGTCACAAAGAACAAGGAGACTAAGGAAGAAGGTGAGCTTTCATAAGTACTTATTAGGCAGGTATTAGAGTATGGATCTTTAGTCACTGCCAATTCCCTTTATATATTTCAAAGCCATTTCTACACCATCAGAGGGGGAAGTTTTACACAGCAGGTTATTATTTTAAATATCTGCTCACTCCACTGGCCTCTTCGTATTTCCAGATACTCTCCCTCTCTCTCAGAAAATCAAGCAGCACATGCAAGTGATCTGCAGAATGAAGAGACAAACATTAGACAACATTATAGCCACTGTCCCTCCAGAACAACAGGAGATGGTACGGAACTGCTTGAATGCAGCGAAAAGGAACGTAAAGGGAAGGAGGTACACTCTGTATTGGCTGTATGGTGCTATACTCAATATTGCACAGAAGGCTAAAGTCAAAGACACTAATAATCTTAAGCCAAGATTTTTTAATTAGTCAGGACGGTGAAAATCTCCGCAACTATACCCTATTTGGGGCATGTTCCGTGAAATCACTCAATGTTCAAAGCGATGGAATATTGCAGGTTTCCCCCCCTTTCGACGGAATAAGCATCCGCAGAGACAGCCAAACACATTGCGCAATTTCTATGAGACAGGGTACGAAGTTAGATCTCCATGCAACATGTATTTAAACAATGGGGTATTAGATGTGAGTATGAAAAATGTACTAGTAAAAGTACGCGTCTACTTCCGACTCTTTGCATGTCTCTTGGAAACTCGAGTTGTTTGCCAACATAGGAGTTACTTAGAAGGAGGAATGCGACTAGTATGGGCATTGATTATAATTCCTTATGTTATAACGGATACCCTTCGCCCTTAGGAAGATACCAATAAGGACAAATGATACAAACTTAGGACACAAGCAGATTTCCATACTGTTGCACTATTACTGCAGTCCCTAAAGCATATAAATCATTATTGCCAATACAACTCGCAAATGTTCGAGAATAAAGGCGACATAATACTCACACATGTCATATCACTATTTATATTCTTTAGGGCCGTTTTCTCGAACAGTGGTTCAAATGTAAACCCGGTTTAAACCCTTGACAACAGCCTAACAACAATCAAATCAGGGATTAAACTGGCTTTGAACCCGGTTTACATTTGAACCAGTGTTCGAGAAAACGGCCCTTATTCATTTTTATTGCCTTGGAGGACTCGGAGGTCATTGGAATCGCATAAAAAAACACTATCTAAGAGAAACTCCTACATACATGAAGTTATTTATAGGTCGATCTGAACATAGTTCACCTGGGAAACTTCCTGTACCCAGATAATGAGTAAAATTGGTGAAATCTACAGTAATAGCTTTATTCTACCGTATTGGTAGACTTCAGAGGGCCATCCGCAGAAGATCTGGCACATTTGCAGGAGGTGCTTTGTAAGTGCTCCGGAATCAAGATAACTTTGTTACATTTATCAAGTGACGGAGAATTAGGCAACAAAACTGAAAAAATAAGTCCGTCCTCCTTGGTAAACCTGAAACATACAATTGCTGCTTTAAAAATAGTGGATAATAATTTACAAGCAGCATTGAAAGACGAGATTTAATTCGACCCACATAAATTCCTTCTACATCCAGCTATTTCTGCAGGCCGAACAGAGTCCTATCGATTTCAATGGAGTGACTGAGCGCATATAAAATGTTCAGGAGCAGAGAGTGATGAGTATATCTACAACATTTTCAAATAAAACTAACTACAGAAGCTATTTCTTTTCATTAAAACGCATGGACTAATTATGATATTTACAATATGAGGTTTCATAAGAAAATCAAGACGATGTTTTAATTATTTATCTTAAATAATTTCACATCACAGGCCGAGAGGAGAACTGCCAAATCTTCACAAAAACAGAACTACGAAAGGTGTCGCTGCACAAATAAGAAGCACTCTTTACTAATTACGGGTGAATGAAATGAAGGTCCAGACACAATCAACCACATGTGGCAGTATCATCAAATGCATACGAAGGCAAAGTTCAAAACGTTACAAATAGAACCAGAAGAGTAACAAGTCCATGTCCCTTGTAAATGACAAATAGTTGTGCAATTCCATGATTCATAAAACCTATTTTTGACTGGCATATTAGACATACAGGCTTCCTGTCATATTCTCAGGCGAGATTTAAAGCAGTTTTACTGTCAAAAGATCTGGGATGGATGTCCGGATCGTGCTACGAATCACTACTCAAACAAAAGACGACATAGGCTATTGAGTTAAGTCTAAGCGTTGAAAGAAGACAACTTCATAAGTGGTGTTCAATTTAAAGCGCAATAATATATTACGAACCCTCGCAGCTAAGACTTTCCTTTACAGGGGTGGAGGCTGCTAAACCAGTGGGGAAGAAAACTCAAAGCGCCCTCAGACGACCAGAATAATGCAGGAGAACTCATTGTTGTTTGCCTATTTATTTATCAAGATGATATAATTGCTCAAAATTATATGGCACACATTACATAACACTGATTCAGCTATATTAATCGATGGAAAGACATGCAGTTGACCCGAATTAGGGAACATACTGTAGATTGACCGGCATTGCAAACCAAAGCTAAACAGATAAACATGCGTTACACGGTGGCCTTGAAAGGAAGGTGACAGTTTCCAACCTTATGCAAATTTTGATAGTTACATATTTAAAGCATTGTTTTAACCACAGGACAGTCCAGGCTACGTTATTTTCTTTCCAGAAAGCTATTGCTGGACTACTCGATTTCTACCTTCGTGGGAAAAAGTCAGAGCAACACATGGAAACTACTAAGGACACAACGTGTCTTATTCATCTATAGCTACATTCTGACGACACCAGTAGGATGGCAGCATGTTGAGACACCAAGTGAAAAACCCATTCCAGCGTGGCTGGTCCTGATAAATTGCGGCAGACAAGCCGATTGGAGGAAAATGGTTGTCTGCAGCACTGGTATGTAGCAAAACGACGATGCATTTCGATGGTGGAAATGCTAAAGACAGCAGAATTGAGCAGCAAAAATTAAAGCCACACCAAGAATCAGTAAAAACACTCACGGTTAACACAATTTTTGAACCACTTCATACACGAATAAGGTTCAGATTTTGGTGATTCTTATAAATTGATGTCATGAGCTATACAGGCAAAAATGGCAGTTTATTCCAAATTATGATGCACAAATTACCACAATTACTCAAAACAGAGCAACTGTTAGACACATGCATATAATATTGTGCTTATAGCTGAACATTGTTGTTTATATGATCATTCTAAACTTGGGATACCAATTACTTTTGTTTTACGTTACTTAACTGGAAGCTAGAGATACAAGTAGATTTCCATACTGATGCACTATTTCCGGGGGGTTCGTCTTAGGTGTTAGTTACGTCAAAGATATTTGATATTTTAAAAAATGGGCAGTCCCAAGACACAATTGGTACACAGAGATCGGTTAAGGAAGTATTTTCCTTCCACTCCTTTCCCGATGTCTCCGAGGTCACACCGTAGTTGGTTACTTAAATGATCCTTTCAAACTTTCCTGATTGGTAACACTTAATTTCCATATTGTAACAATCACCCTGGTTACAACCAACACTCTCTCACTCTCTCACGTTCCAACAGTCAACAGCATTAAAATTTTGTTCGTGGAATGGCGCCAGGGAAGAAGTCGAGGGAGGAAAAAGGGCCAAGCGAAGAAAACATGCGGGTCCATCCGTTCCTCAGGAGTAGCACACGGTTACCGGGAGCACGCCGGACCGGGAGGACCACGGTTACGTAATGAAAGAAAATCGCATTACCGTCCAAGGTACCCTGTAGGAACCTCATGTGGCTGGATCTACAAAAGACAAATCCCTGGATAGTAGATTTCGCCATCAAGTGGCAGGGTCAGATGACACCAGGGGACCCTGTCTTACAACCTTATGTCCTTGGACATGAGCCATGGCCAGCAACAAACCGGCCCAACGGGAGTGACCAGGAGGCGCTGAAGCAGACGCTTTTCATCCCGACTTCAGCTTCACCAGAAACACCAATTGTGGACTCCAGGTCAACAGAAGCCAGACCAACCGAAGGACGAAGGAACGACAGCCCATCATCAGGACTGGTCGTTCTTCAAACTGAGGAAGGAGTACTGTAAGATACACGAAAAAGAAGACATGTTTAATTAATTTTGTGTACAGTGTGTACTTTGTTTATCACATTGTTCACTCACCCACATACCACCATCGTTTCATCAATTTCATATAATTTTGTAAACAGTGTTTTTGAATAAAAGGGACTGCACCAGGGTAATCCCAGTCGGTTGAGACTCAGCACTCGTGGTGGAAGGTCCTCTTGAACCTCGCTCTGAGTAACGTAATTAACCCCTGACTTGTCCTGTCCCAGGAGGTGCAGTGTTAATATTGTTGAACAGTGTATGTTAATTGTTGGATAATTATTTAGCAGTTTTATTTTATATTTATTTTACTTTTCTAATTGCCACGCAACTCGCATCAACAAATACCTCGCGTAACCCACACCATTTCGTTTCTATTAGAACGGACACAACTGATTGCTATAGAGACCGAAGCATAAAAATTAACCTCAACAGACATTACGAATTGAGTTAGCGAATTGGAACGTGTGACTTCTTCCTATCATGTGACATCTCATATTCACGTCCGGTAAGTCCCAGTTATGCCAAAAAAATCAGAGAGACTCAGGAAAGCCCGAAAGGCGACGTATGGAATAACTTGTGGTTTATCAAATGTGGCTTTACCCGAAGGCGGAGGAATCCCTTGCCTTTCTGTAGCATTATCAGACTCTTGTTTTACACACAACGTAGTCAAACTCCCAGATGCCAACGCTGATCCATCTTCTAAATACACTACCTGCATGGTTCTTCATCTCCTTGTTTTGCAGCAGAGGGACGAAGGAGTACCATGCCCGTCTTGTAAGCGCACTGGGGATGCTGCCAAGACCTGCATTTTAAGTAACGTACAAGGTTGCCTCATCCTGCACCTTGAACGTCACGATGAAAGTGGAGGGGAAAGGTCGGACGCCAGCATAACAGATTTCGACCTTGACCATAATATATCAATTGGATTCAAGCAATTCAAAAGCAGTGCAATCCTATTACACCATTGGAGTCTCAATGAATTACAACCACTACACTGCTTTATTTATTTATTTATTATTTATTTATTATTTATTATTTATATTATTTATTTATTATGAAGGGTTTGGAATTGGCGTCCGTCAGATTTTCTGGCATTTCTGTCTGGATTGTTTCAGACTCAAAGTCGGCTCTGCAAACCATTGCGAACC
>JYFJ02008217.1:0-13029 GCA_000934665.2 Catajapyx aquilonaris
ATTGCCACCGCACAGGTTCCGCGCCCCAAACCACGCCCCCAAACGCACTCTTGCCGCCCGCTCAGCCTTCCGCCGAATTTGTGAAGCAGGCAACCCTTAACTACGTAGGTGGGTGAAACACCGTTAACTACGTAGGTGGAGCCTGAGAGGCTCCAACGGTATATTTAAATTTCTGCTTATCAACTAAATTGTTATATTGGACTTTTCACATACAGAAAGTGCAGTTCAGATCATTAGGCTTCCTATAACGTAAAAATCACACGCTGAGTCAGCATATTCCGACAGGAAAAAATTCTTAATTAAAAGGTTACATCATGCTTGAGCAGCTCAGTCTTCACCTGCATAGGTAGAGCCAGTATAGAGTCCAGGAGGGACCTGTTCCTCGTTACGAATTTTTTTAAACCAAACAATAGGGACTAATTTTTTTTTCTTTCCTTTTCATGCTTAGGAAGATTTGTCTGACAAAGTCACGGAAGGACAGGGGAAAATAAAATTCGATGAAAAAGTTACATGCGTTTAAATAGTGCTTGGAGCCTCTCAGGCTCCACCTACGTAGTTAAGGGAAGGGTTCGCTTTTCAACTTCATCAGTAATGAACTTTCCAATCATTATAAAGATTGACATGTTCCATAACCGAAGAGTACAATAATGAAGGTAAATCAAAATTTATTAGCCTGCTATGAGATTTTTATATCAACCTTTATGTCGCAACACACTGTTACGACTTACGATGCGCTATAAATTAAGAGAAATCCAGAAATAAATTGGCCTTCACTTTAGGATTATGTGTGAGTGACAGGAAAATCCGATGTACACGCTAATGCATCAATTTAGATGTTGCAGTTACATTTTATTCATATTTTATTTCTTATAATTATCTATTTTATGATATATTTTTATATATTCATATGTTATTTATATTAATTTCATTTATATATTCATGTGTTATTTATATTGATTTCATTTATATATTTATATTTTATTTATTCTATATTTTATTTTTATACATGTTTTATATATACTTCATATTTTGTTTATTTTATTTATTATTTTAAAGTGGTTTCAGTACTTAGCAGTAATATAATATTGTTGAAGCTAGAATTAAGCCGTTTAGTTGACAAGCTCAAAGTAATGCATAGCTTGAGTATATTACCGTAAGCTGCAGTGTTGTATTTAGCAAGACTATGTCAAGCAGACCGCAGACGTTAAGTACTATAACTGCTACACTCGCAGTTTATAAGCTTCTGCATTACATTTTAAACCGGTCAAGTCATTTTTATAATGAAAGCCAAATGCTGTAACAGCCAATCTTATACTGACATACATTATCAAATGAGTTCATAAGGATTTTGGAATTCACTTGGACAATGTTGTAAAATTTGAGAACCGTTAGTACTTAGCTTAAAATTTAATATGAACCTACACTGTACTAGGATATTTAAAAGGAGAACTTTCTGTATAATATCTGCAATAATGTTACTATAGCTAATAAATTACCCATGATGTACAGTACAAATGATTATCTGCATTGTAGGCTTTTTTGTTAATCTGCTGCATTTATTATGTATACCATATTATACACCTACCCGTTCTCTTCAATGTGAAATAATGACCATATCCTAATTTGTGTTAAAATATTTTCAGTATAATATTTTCACTTGGTGTGATGCAAGAGTTGAAATTGTCCCCGCCCTGGTACAATTATTGTAACACGTCAACCGACATTATGTCAAACATTATGTAAATACAGTTGAATCCGGATATAGCAGCCTCGGTTATAACGGACTTGCGGTTATATAACAGACTCGAAAGGCAAACTCCCATAATTGTATTTTTACCCCTGATATAACAGACAAATTTCATCTCATATCGGCTATAACAGACCATTTCTTGGCCCCTCGCCTCGGTGGGAAAATATGCTGCTTTTGATTACTCAGTTTCCTTACCCACGCGATTAACGCACTGCATACCTGTTGGATCCGGGGTGATTTTCTCACCTGTCACTGATCTAACACTTGCAGAAAATGTCAAAATCATATTCTTTTCAAGTATACTTGGCAACAAAAAGACGGCAAAAGAAAATTATGTTTTTTTTTTTGGTCCTTTGTAATTTACGGGTGAGCTAATTTTGATTTTTGTGGATAGTTTCAATAATCAGTATGCAGTAGTGTGCATTATAATCATGTGGAAAGCAGAAAACTTTGCGTATTAGCTGAAAAAGTGTCAATTTGGCTATAACAGACCTCGGTTATGACAGACTGATTTACGCGGTTCCTTTAAGTCTGTTATATCCTGGTTATATCCAGATTCAACTGTATATGTGTATGGGTACCGGAAGGTTTCGAGAGAGAGAGAGAGAGAGAGAGAGAGAGAGAGAGAGAGAGAGAGAGAGAGAGAGAGAGAGAGAGAGAGAGAGAGAGAGAAAGAGAGAGAGAATGGTTTTGTAGGCTTATTAGGGTCGGTAGCAGCAACAGCGCTAAGCAATTCTTGGTCTATCCTGCCCTTCGATTGTTCCAGTTGATTGTGGCAGTCGACTGTCAATATTGTTATTGAGACATATGCCTATCTTGCTATCTACAGGTTTTAGGTTGAAAATGAAATAGTTTTCCAACATACTACCAGTACTCTGAGGCCACTTACAGTACTTTGTTAGTTGATATCGTAATAATTCAGGTAGGGTATACACTGTCAGTGTCGTTATTCTGACTCTACACCTGCACGTACACAATTAGCACGCCTGGTGAGTTATGGCTTCATATATGCTATAATAGTTTCCCAAAATAGCGTTACATTTTTTTTTCCACGCGACACGATCGTTTGAATGGCACTCCTATGAAAAAGAAGTCCTGTAACTCATGTTAACCCCATAATTATATAAGGGATTCGTATGGTATAATTAAACTGCTGAGTCATTGCCTCATGAAGAGTCAAAATTTAAAAGTGTGTGGAAAGGTTACAAAGTTGCATTTTAGGTTTACGTACTGTGGAAATCAGTGTGAAAACAACAGCTGGAAGTGATATTGTCAAAAATGCAGGTAATGTTTCTAAATGTCAGGTATGTGTAGGGGAGGCATGGTGGTCTAGCTGTTACGCCGATGGCCAGCCAAGCGCGAGGCCGGGGTTCAAATCCCGTCCCCGTCGCGTCGCCTCCGCCTGGCCGGGTCTTTTTCCGCTTTTCTCCCGACATGCCGGAGCAGAATTGCACTCCCTTCTCTGCTCGGGGCCAGGAGAAAAGGCCTAGTGTTAAAGAATGTCAGAAATGGCTATCGCACTGCGCCCTCCCTTGGGAACTTCCCCTTCTCCCCTAAGAGGGCCACGAGCTCTATCTCGGGTAACAAAAAAAAGTCAGAGATGTGCAAATAGCCATGATGTATAATTAATTGTTTCTATTTTCTCCTTTTGTGTAATCCTAAAAATCTTTAATAAATTTACTGTGTCAAAACTGGTGAGGCTACATCCTTCATGAATACGGTATATTGTAAAGGAGAAATGATTACATTCGTTTCATTTAGACGCAAAAGCTACACAAAAGTGGATATAGTGTATAAGTCTGTGCGATATGGTCCTGCTGGTGGTTGATTCCCTGGCATCGAGATTAGCCATCGGAAGGTGTGGTGATCTGCGTGACAGCATGATGCATCCACTCCGTGTCTGGAATTCCCTGCAGCCCAAAAGAGCCCCAAACCATCCCGCAAAGATCCAATTCCGCACCCTTCGGAATGCCAACCGCATCTTCCTTCCTTCCTTCCTTCCTTCCTTCCTCTCCCCCCTCCCCTACCCTTGCTTGCTTGACCTCTTACTACGTTCCCCCTGCAGATAACCAAAATATCACTTCCTCCGCCGCCAGCCTTCCTATTCCCAAATCTGCTCTCTCTCTCTCTCTCTCTCTCTCTCTCTCTCTCTCTATCTATCTATGCTACAGGCATTTTTATAGCAGGGTGTTTCAATTAGAGCGGTATTAGGGATATTCCAAGGCGTCCGTCTCGGGAAGAAAACAGACCAGAGCTGATTTGAGTTGCAAATTGTAAACCTGGCCTCATACAATATATTCACCCCTACATTTATATTGATCGAAGATCATCACAACAAACTTGGATTATTGAACACCAAGGGGGTAATCACTTCGGTACTCCGGTGTACACCTGGGAGTGGTACTCCCTGGTACTCCTCAGGCACCTCACTCTTTATTACTCCGTGGTACTCCTTGAATTTGGTACTCCAGTGTACACTTTTCAGTCGAGTGATTACCCCCTTGTTGAACACACCATTTGTTTAAATGTAACATTCAAATTCCTGGCTATTCATATGACGGGTAGTTGTTTTATCTGGGCCTTTGACAAAAATGAAAAAAATCAGCCTAAATGGATGCCGCGTAAGTAGTACTAACAAAGTGAAAAAAGTAAAGCATAAGCCTACAAACTGGAAATGGCAAGGAATATCCCCATCCCAAGCTTCTGTTTAAGGGGATGGAAATCCACATCGAGCACGTCTGGATATTCAAGTTTTTGTTCCTTGCAAAGAAAAGGAGCAAAACTTTGGCCGTCATGCTTTTGGCTCTTGAGCTCGCCGCTGCTGCTGTCTCTCTTGTGTAATAGCACAGCAAAAGGGAAAAGAAAGGAGAAGCTGGAGAATAACCCAGACCGAAAGAGAAACCAGAAAATGGCCCTCGCCCAATCTGTCGTCCTTGTTCCCTGGAATTTAAGAAAATGTTGACGCTTCTTGTGTTTTTGGAACAAACATCTTTCGGAACACGCCCATTTAATCTGCGACTAATTATCCGGTTATTAAGGCTGACGTTCATCGCTTCTTAGTACGCGTTCAATATTGTTCAGAGTTTGAATGCATTCTGAGAATAACTACTATACTCGAGTGCCGATATTTAATATTAATGCTCTGTACCCTACAGGTGACCTACATGAATGTATGAAAATACTACAATAGGTAAACGCCTATACAGGGCGAGGAAATTATTTTAACGTACCATAGCATCGCTTTGGGGGGTGATAGATGGGTTCTGGCGATCATTCTAAGGGTAGGTATCGTGGGTCTCCGTGGCCTAGTTACCGAGATAATTAGCATTAAGTGAATAGTGAATTATTCAGGGGCCCGGGGTTTAAGGACCTACATGGTCTGGAATAACCCCGTTAATATGTGACTAAGTGAATTATTCACTTTTCCCTATCTCGGATAGAGCCTACGGCACTTCCATCGCCTAGGCCACTGTCTCATACACTTATGTACACTGAAATTGCATGGTGCCAGCACCTAAAATTTAAATGCAAAAGGTAAGGTTGTGTGGGAGACGCATACCTGTCAGAATATTTTATACCTTGCGTTTGAAGCTCATTATCTCTGTTACTATGCTTCGGAGACCAAAGATCCTTATATACTTAAAATGAACCCTTATACCATACCCCAAAGCAACGGTACATTAAATTTCCGCACCCTCCATAGAGGGATTCGTAACTGGGCAGCGAAATGTCTGAATAGCCAGACATTATGACGTAGGTCTAGACTACGATGACCGAAACGAATGACGCGGGCTATGTTCTGGGTTTAACAGGGAATACGTTCCAGGATAAAGTAGTACTGTACATGGTAAGTGTGTCTAAGAGGCAACCAAAAGCTCAACATCGTCGTTTATGTCGTTGAAGGTGGTGTTTACGTAATTTTTAAACATATTATTCTACTTGCATTGGTCCAACCAGTACTCTGGCAGGATATTGATCTAGAGTTCTGAGTGATATTGTAGATCTCGTTTCACCAGCTCATACGGTGGTTTTTGTTATAATATAGCTGTTTTACACAAAAAAAATCATCTCTGGGGTATGAGTAGGTCTACGAGAATACCAGATTATCCATACATTTCACATGACTATACGTATAGCCTGCGTCACTGGTGCACCATTCATCAAGTTTATGCCACCTGGGTAAATAGTGCCCCTAAATGCTTAGTATTCCAAGCCCTCCCTACAATATTTACAGAAATAACCTCGGTACAAAATCACGGTATTTTCATGCATTTCACACATGACGTATGCTTTAAAAATGTATAAAAAGAGTTTTATGAAATACCATATTCACTGGCCGCAATCCCAAAGCTCCAAGAGAGAAATAATATTTCCTTTTTCACCATGATAGTGACAAATAATATTAGTCGTAACACGATCGGAAGAATATGGCGTCGTACTTGTCACAAAACCTTTATTTTTTATTGCCGAGGCTTTTTCCGTCCCCAAGATGAATCGAGAGAATTTTGACACAAGCGTAATCCTCTAGTGTCCTCCGGTGAATTCCTTTCCCATACTTTATTGGTGATGAGGATGTTCCACCTGGACTTACCTTTTTTTACTCATGCAGCTGGAGTGGAGTAAGGGTGGAGCAGAGCAGAGAGAAGGGGAGGGTTGTAGTGCTGCAAATCCGGGAGCTTTGTGCGGCAAAGTCACCCCGCATGCAAGCTCACCATCAGAGCGGGGCTTCATACAAGAACACATTACGCCTTGCACAAAATAATTAGGATGGGACGGTATATATGCCACCCTTAGTACCCCGTGGACTGACTACTACACTGTGATCTAGTTAATTTCCAAACTATTTTAAGCCATGGAAAAAGAACACTGGAGGCAGACCGGACTCGCATCAAATTTTAATTCACGTATATTGTCGCACAACATTCTGTATTAATTTTGAAAAAATCAGACCATTAACAGATATTTGTGAATGTGATTGTTCATATTTAGAAAAAACCAATAACAATGTACTGGACATGCGCGGTGCAGTACGAGGGTTGATAAACAATGACCGGAACTGATTTCTTTTGCTCTTTTTTGATGCTGGAGAGCCAGGCAATTTCCACCCAGTTATGACTGGTTTATCTTTTGGGTTGCAGTGGTGCAGCTGTAACATGCCACCGGTTATTACAGGACTGTAATAACCGGTGGCATGAAAAAGTGTTCTTACCAACACCTAATAGCTTTGATGCAGTAACTCACTGCATGCGTACTACAGCTCAAGTGTGACCTCCATTTTTCTTGGGGGTCAACTACAAGCACCCCTCACTCCAAGAGCAGTGTCGCCACCTTATGGAATGAAATCCACTATTTTCAATTATTTTACCTGTGAAGAGTCTGTACTTGTATATTCAACTGGCCATATTTGCAAAAAAATCAGCTCCAATATTTTTTCATCAGCCCTCGTACAAGTCGAGAGTAAATAATTTTCTAAGAGTTTTTGTATCGGGTAAAATAGTTTTCGAAACATTTCCGATTGGAGTGAGCAGAGTTGAGGTAGTGAATAGAAAAGAGTTTTCGAAATTTGGACAAATGTTTCCTTTTATCCGTAGAGAGAGGGAATAAAATCACTCAGCCTGACGGTACAGCATCGATCTCTTTTCTGTCTACTTTTCCCTCTTTTACTCCACCCCCTAGTCAGGAACACTATTGTATGGTGTATATGGTACATAGGGAACCTAAATATTATGTGCAGTAGCGCTGGTGACATCCTATTTGTGAGTGTAGATTGCTCCATGATTGCCAATACTTGTGTAGCACTTTCCGGGAGTTGTGAGTGGGGGAAGGGAGGTCCCAACGGTTTTCCTCCGAAACAGATGAAAACGAGGGTCCAAGAGCAATTACAAGTAATTAACGGTCTCCGATGACAGAGGACGGGGACATATCGATCAGTTAGGAGGCAGATTAGGATTTGTTGCTCCCTGATTTCGCGTTCACAGATCAAAAGCACAAAAAAAAGGATTGCAGTTCTGAAACCTGTTGTTGCAATATTAATCTCAAATTGTGCATTGATCACTTGCAAAGCGTACTTTTCTATAGCTAACAAAACCGATCGTTACTTTTATTGGCATGATTTTCGGATTCGCGGATGTGGTGAAATTACTGTGTTCCAGAACATTTTGAAATACGAGGCCACCTTTGAAGTGAACTGAGGCGCAATAACGCACGTCAATTACAGCAAAAAATCCCTGACAATGTCCATTCATATAGAAAAAATACACTACCAGAGCATGATATGCGAATTAATATAGCATTTTTGCAGGATTTGCTATCCATTTAGCCCAGGAGCTGACGTGAGCGTAGGCACTTTTATTATTTTTGTTTAAAAATATCCATTTGATATACAGCACCTGCAATATACTTTAGTATAGTGACTTTGGAAACATCAGTTTGCTTTCAGCGTGACAAAAGGACCATCAGTGAAATCAATTGCTTTATGAGCACTTGTGGCAACGGGGAAGAAGCGACGTTGCAGGTGGCTATTACTTTTAGGGCGGACATAAAAATGTATAGATCCATATATGTGGAAGCAGGCAGACACCTGAGGCTTAGAGTAATAAGCCTATGGCAGGCCGGCTTAGGTTAATCCCCGGGAATAGAGGTTACATATATACTATTCTGCGCAAAAGATATGCTCATGACGTCGAAGAAAAATAGAGACGGAGGCCAAGCTTGCATTAAAAGACCATGTGGGGCTTAGTACATACAAAACCATACTTGATGCATTTTCTCTCTCTTTAAGTTCTTTTTGCTCTAGCTCTAAAAAAAGTCGAGTTATTTTTAAAAGTAAAAACAGATGCGATTGTGCTTCTTGATAAGGGTAATGTTGACTCCATTGTGATACAGTATAGTGAGTATACAGTGTGTGAAAAAAAGACATGAAGTCTATCCTAACTTACCTGAGCAACACATATGCCAGCAGAGTCCAGCGGGAAATCTGCCTTCCAGGATAAACTTGCTTCGGCCATACAAAATAGAATTTCAATAGAATGCAGTTTCAACTGGCAAATATGAATGGTAGTAACTACCATCTTCTGTCCGTCTTTCGCCTCCTGGCATTTTTGTTATACCTCGGCAAATTTCCCTTGCTCCATTAAAACGTGCTAATGTAGCGAAACCCGGGTTGGTGGATAAATGTTGCTGCAAGTCTTCCCCGAAACTCTCCTCCACCCTACGCTTCCTCCTAAAACTTGCAGACGTCACTAAAACTCTGTGAGGAAAGCAACATGCAGCAAAGTTGCTCAGTCGAATAGGGGGGTCGGATCTTCTCTTCGGAAGAGTTAGTTTGCGGATGACAAACGATGTTGGGACGTTTTACAAGTGACCTTAGCCTGGGGACGTGACAAAGGAAATGAAGTGGATAATCGATCAGCTGGATAAAGGTTGGTGTCCTGCGGTTCCCCAGGACGCAGGGATTTACTGGTGCCCTCACTCCCTCTCTAACCCCCACTTTGAGGATACGGCTTCCCGAATTCCAGTGCCATTCAAATGAACAGTTAGTTTTAACTAATCAGACATTACCTGGATGAAAAATGGGGAAGGTCCCGATTTTAACGGCCGGCATTAGTTTTTTGAGGGGGAGAGGATGAGGGGAGAATAAAATCGTCCTTGTCACTCATGTCCACCTGAAAAATGTCATGCAGCTACCATAAATCCACAGTAGGCAAAGGAGACTGATAGGACGCTATCTAATCTTCTTTTTTTAAATTCGTGCATGTCGGGTGATAGGCCTAACCAGCGCTTCCAATGAATTGCTTCTTGCATACTCGACCAATTTTGTTCTTGTCTGATCTAGGCTATATTACTCCGAGTAAATAACATTAGTCTGTCAGTGTATGTAAAACTTAATTGCAATTTTGCACGTTACAATATGCTATCAATAATACGCAAAAAAGCTGTTGTAATAGGCCACGAATCAGGTTTGTGTATTTTCCACGAGACGTTCTCTTCTTTTTCTGGAAATTTTATGGTTGAATTCCAAAGCAGACATTGTCGCAACAACGAGGTCCAATCTTATGAAGCGATGTTTCAGCGACGATAGTGTACAGAACAACGTTTGTCCATTGCGTAAGCTCTCAAAATCGATTGCTAACGAACTTGACGCAAAGTGACCATTCAGTAGTCCAGGGCTTGTTCCTAGAAAATCCGCCCTCCTCCCCCATTTCCACACCACCCCAAAAAGTGGTTAAAACAAACCGAATGTGACGTGCGATACAAGATTTCTCCATTACAGAGAACCGCTATAATTTAACCCATTCAGGAGAGTGCGTGCGTCCAACAGAATTGTCGGGGAACTATCCGTGCTTTTCCCTAGGTTAGAAAACAAAAAATGGAGGAGGGTGGAGTGGGAGGCTATTCAGGCATAGAAAGGCTTCAACATGCGACCACAGCGTTCCAGAAATGTTTCGTAAATTCTTGCGAAATGTTTGGCTCCGGTTGTTGCCGGTTACCCCCTTTTCCGCGATTGTGTGTGTGAGTGTGGATGGGTGTGGGTGTGTGTCTTTTTTGTGGTGGTCACAGTCTGACATGGTTCCATGAATTCCAGGAGGACCCTCTTTTATATCCCGCGCTCAGCACTTTCTCCTCGCTGCTTCCCCGCGCTATGGTCCCCTGATATTAATATTATTACGAGTTGATTAATTGTTCGGGTTATGAACGGCAATTAAAAGCCGTCAGTTCGTCCATTTTCAATCAGGCTCTGTTGTCAAAAGTCCCGCCCACCTACACACATTTGCGCGCACGCACACAAACAACTTGTGTATAAAAGATTCATGCTAACCCCTCTGCTTCAATTTTGGGTTTGAAGAATACGCCATTTTTTTTGGAAAGGTTGGAGGGTTTGTGTTCCCCAAAAATGTGCGACTTGTTGCGTAGTTGGCAGTTTTACGGTGGAAATGAGTCCTCTGGCCAATTAGTTTGTTCGGCAGATCCCATTTGCGGGGACCGTGGAAAACTTTTACGTCATGTGATGACCTCATAAAGGTCAACCTTTAACATTGCTATAATATTATTCGTCCATTCCCCTCTTCTTGGCATCATGAACTTTGAATGCAATTAAAGTTTAATGCGGTTTGTAAAATTAGACTCCGCCTGACATTTTCCGCATCAAAACGAGGTTTTAAATAAAGCTTCCCCTTATGAAGTGAAAAGTCAATTATTATTGATTCATAGAGTCACTGCTGTCGGAAAATGTGCTAAATTTCATCGTAATGTGTAGTAGAGATATTGTTTTTTCTATGAAAAGTATTGCTTTCCAAGTTCTTTTTTCCCGAAATTCTGATGTAACTTGAGTAGCCAGTAGATACAATATTGCATAGCTAGCAACTGTGCAAATGTACTGCCGATTGCCTGCTATCGAAGAGTCAGAGCATGACATCGAATAGAGTGGGTATTTTCCTAATTGATGTTTAAATTAGCTTGCGATTTTACCAGCATAATAAACATTGCAGCCCTGCAAAGTAATGCCGCAAATTGTTTCATAATACACTGATGAAATTACATCACTAACCGATGCCGAGTTTTTAATGCTTACAAATTGAAATAGTAAAGGTATATTGAATGTCCATGATATATTTGCCAATGCCACTTGAAAATATAATTATTTTCATTGTAATTTGATTACCATTTCTTTGCTCCTTGTTGAATTTTCACACACTTTAAATTTCTTTACTGTTTACATGAAATAAATACGAAAGCCAAAATCGAGGGAGATTTTTCATTAACAACTACATACTTTTCTCCTCTCATGTAGAAGTTTTACATACACTTTTACCTTATTTGCATAATGTTATGCCCATGAATTACCAAACTTATAATGTAAGCTGCATCCAATATAGACAACTGTTACGTTTGAAAGTAAAAAAAAGTATAAGTTACGTGGTACGTACAACGCAACATGTAATACATACGCAAAAATACAAATACAAATTAAATTCTGTAGGCTGTCAATATATGTACAGTAAATTGCTTTTATATTTAAAAGCCATCAAAAATGATAGGCACGGATAAATGACATAAAAGATGAAGAGTTTATACACACAGTGTGAAATTCAAATTATGTAAAAATTATACGCGTCAAAACTTGACGGGAAGCGCGACAACTGCAACAAAAAAGTCAAAAGACATACTCACCCCTCTAATGCATGTTGTGTCTAAGTGCCATACCTCCCAAACCAGCAGCATCCTAAAGCACTACATATCCCGTAAGCACCACCTGACCACCACACACAACTCAGGATGATCGTGAGCAAACACTTGAAAATGTACGCATCTCACTCTCCTTACATTACTCTATTTTTTGTGTGCGTGTTCTTCAAACACCTGCACCTGGTTTCGATCAAATAATCACCGACAAGCCCGGAACGAATCCGGAGTGATCAACGTGTAGTCCGTCTATGGGCAGATTGAGCCCGGAACTGTGCAGAAGCGCGCGGGTTTTGCCTCCGGAATCCGGACTTGGGGACTTGCGCATGCTGGTCAAGTCGCGTCTTGGATTAAAACGGCGCAACTCTACCCGCGCACCCTCCCCCCCCCTTCCTCCTTCCTCCTCCCACCTCCATCCCACCCTCCCTCATCCATCCATCCATGCACCACACACATGGTTCAAGATGTCATTTGAATTGTACATGTATTGTAATGGGTGGAGGATGTTTCAATCATTGATTAGCGTGGGAAGTCTGCCAAGTGCAGGGTTACGGGACTAAGTCGGATTGTATAGTGCGCAAGTTGAGTACTACATTACTCAGGTCATGAATGTGCAGGAGACTTCGAATGTGATTCAAGCCCTATTCATATTTTAATACGGCGCCACATTTTATGGCTTAAACAAGCGTCATTTCTTACTTATCATACATGACTATGCTAATTGACAGGTGAAGGACACCCACTATAATTAAAGTTACTCAAAAGTTGTCAATATAACCCTGAATCACAAAATTATTACTGTATAGCCTTGTTCTAATATACAGTACATGGTATTCAAGAGTTACTCTAATGACTATTTCATATTATTTTCATATTGCACTTTTCTGCATCAAACGAAAAAATACCGTATGTATGTGTCTGCATGCAACACCGCATTGGCCACACGAATATTATTAGTTTAATAGTTTTAAATAATCTGAATATTTTCATTTAAGGGGCCGTCCATAATCCGCGCGGACAAGTGACGGGGGGGGAGGGGGGTTGCACTTTGTCCGCTTTTGTCCGTACAGGGGGGTGGGGGTAGAAGTCAGTTGTAC
>JYFJ02008218.1:0-13206 GCA_000934665.2 Catajapyx aquilonaris
TTGCGGCCGCAATTATTGCCTACTCTGCATATTGGGAAATCCGGCACGGAGAGTCAGTATAAAATATTAAGTTACATAAGTTGGAGAACTCGGCCGAAACTAAATATTGTGGTATATCACAATACTGATTCAGTTTCGGCCGAGATACCCGCTGTGAAGATGCTGAGAAAACATTTGATTGAAACACAGACGAATTTAAACACAACTCCAGCATATTTGAATTCATATGTATTTTAGACTGAAGCAGACCTGTATCGTACATATTGCGTGCTGCATTTGCCACGTTTCCTTTATTGGGCAGCCGAAAACGTTGTGTTCTGACAACAACACGATAAACAGCGAGACAGAGCTAATTCAATGCATTTTGAAACTATATGGTCTTACCGGTGTGACATGTGATTACCAAGCACCATATAGTGCCTATATAGGCTACATAGCTGTCACAATGATGATGGTCGCACAGAGAGGCCAAGGGTGTATTCTGTCAGCCATAATGTGTCCAACTCAGTTTATGCATGTCAAAAGTTTTGACATTGCTGTAAAGCGGATAACGTACCCTTCTGTCTACACGTTACTTTCTAGCAGTTGTACTGCTGATGCCCTCGGCCTAGGCAGCAGTAATAAAAATGTGCTGGGAAGCACTGGGTGACAATATAGGCCTATTAATTACTCAAAGTCACTCGAGCATAATACCTGACGGTATATATATATATATATATATATATATATATATATATATATATATATATATATATATATATATATATATATGGCTGCCTAGATGACTGTCATATACCATCTTGTTCAGGACATAATTATTTCGTCACGTTATGAACTCCCCCAGCAGCGGTATGTAGGTCATACATTATTAGCAAAATAACCATCATTGCACGCGGGTGATACTTGGAACAGTTTGGTGTCAACATATTGCCAAATAGAGTATATGTTCAATTATAGCCTACACGGGAGGGGTTGAGAATATGCATACAACAAAACATATTGAAGCTACTATTATAAAATATTGCAGAATAGTACGTGAGCGAAAGAGGCTAACTGGGTCGAAGAGTGATCCAGCAGAAGCAGCAGCAGGGAGCTGCATTGGTTGGGAGAGTCCAATTTATTTAATCTGACACCATCTAAAAGAGAGGGGCAAATTGAGCCGCAACCGTATAGAAAGCCGCAAAAAGGTTGTTTCTTTCCCTGTGATGGGCCCACAACCTCCATCTATCCACCTCCGATGCTATCACACTACTACATGGGCCCAACCGTATATCTCAACCTGGCTTCCCTATTGGTCCCTTTCAGGCCACACCGCCTCAACAATTCCCCCCAATTCCAACACCAAAATTCACATACCCCCCTCCCAGAACCCCCTCACCCACCTAGTGGTTACCCTCAAGCACATGGACCACCCAAGCTGAAAGCCACCTGCATTCCATTCCGAAGTTTTAAATTTTGCCGTCCCCGCCACTATACTCGATCCAACCACACGCCATATTATAAGAATAACTTGGCCACAATTTACGAAGCTGGCCAATGACCATCAACCTTGGATGGATAACGACCCCCCTCAATCCTGCGCATCCTCATTGCGCATCGTTCCTCCAAGTCATTACGGAACATTATTATTTTGTCACCGCCAAATGACCGCGTCTACAATTTCCTATAGAGGGGGAGGGGTATGCCCAAACATTTTTTGTGTGTGTCACCCCTGTGGTGTGACATTGCAAGGTGATGCATAAGTGGGGACTGGTTTGATCCAGAATGTGAAATCAAAGGTCACGTTGAGGATACGGTTGAATTACAAATGGCGATCGTGTGGATTTGCTCTCATTGGAAGAGCACGTGATTATAATATTGCGTATTGTTTTTTGCTGATCAAGACATGCTGAGGAAGGGACACTTGGGCAATCCGGGAACCGCGGGCTCACAAAGAGAGGCATCTGTAACCTTTTTACTAAATGATAGCTCAAGATTTACAACCTGTAATAACAGGTATGAAGTAACAACTTATCTGGCACACAAAAACAATATTAATCATTCACTCTTGCCTTGATATGCTGCGTTTCCATACTAGGGCTAATAGAGTCCTTTGGGAACGCGGTTCCTTCAGAAATTACAGGCTCGTCATGTCAAGTACAAAATGTACCGTTTTCGTAATGGTCCAAACTTCTTTAATGATGTACAACCATGATGCGGCGACCAGTTTATAATTTCTTTTCACCGCGACAAACACTTTGATCAGCCAAACGCCTAGGCAACTCAAGGACGTCCATGAACAGTCGATATCATTTGCATATGCTGCACGTTAGCCTGTAAGTTCACATGACGCAGTTGTGGAAAAGTTATATTGTTACTTCCGCAAAAATATGATCGGCTATCTTATAAACATGTATAGGGCTTTTATTTTTTTTAGATCTGCATAGTGTGAGGAATGTGACGACAATGGGCGTGAAATGGGCAGGCTGTTGATCAACAAGTAAAGTGGGTTGCGGACACGCAAGGATGACGGCTATTCAAAGTGAATAAAAACTATGCCTCAATTTTTACCCATCTGGTTAATGAAAAACCTTGGCTATGATTAATTGATTATAGCCCACGACATGCAATTACTTTACACTGAAAGGGAGAATTTCCCTATAAACATCAGTTGTTTACAATTACTTTGATTTCTATACGCTATTTTTACATTCTAAGAATTTCACGTATTTTAGTAAAGACCTTGTAATGATGTAAAAAAAATCCAGCCAAATATTGACTCCCTGGAAATATCCTGCAGTTATGCGAGCCTAAAGTGTCAAAAGTAGCCGACTCGTTTACACTCATGCAAATGCTTCCCTTATTGTTTCCTTATTTTTCAAAAATCGGATGTTGATAATGTGGCAGGTGGTTGTCCACTGCTGACCTCAATGTTCATCAAGTAAATAAAAGAATGGCTCTATAATTATAGACTGTAATAATTATACACTCAAAAATATTTAGTTGAACGAACGAAAAAAAAGCTTTATTCAACCAAATCGGAAGGTTAACAGAATAACAGAGGTCCTGCGTCAAACATTAATTTGGTTGATGTATAACCAAATATAAGTTTGGTTCTCGTTCAAACCAAATATTTGGTTCATGCGACCAACATTTTTGTCAACACATTCGAGTTGTTTTGGTTGTGATAACTAAAGATTTGGTTGAAACAATCGTACACCAGTCAACTAAAATGTTTTGGTGAAATATTTCAATAAGTTGTAACTAAATTTTTGACTGATAAAAATTACCTCATCTCTCTCACCCAAATAGTTTGTATACTTCAAACATTTTCGTTTTTACATGAAGGTAGCAATATAACTTACTGAAACTAATTTATTGATAGACGAGCTATAATAATAAATCTGTTGTGACCGAGAATACCGCCGGTGATTTAGGCTTATTCAGCCATCAAGGGAGGAATTGTCTCAGTTGAACGTATACTTGCATGTAGCCTATATACTGCCCTTGGTAGAAAATTGATCAATACCCCGATAATACCCGTATAACTGAATATTTACTCCTCAGATCTGTAAAGGCTTTATATCACAGGTATTTACTGCATATTCAACATTATGATAACTCAAAATTTTCATGGTCTCAGAAAAAAAATGGTTTGAAGTCAGATATCATCACCGTAATTTGAAACTTTATAATTGATATTAGGGAGGCAGGCCCGGCATTGCTGCCTCTTCAACCTCCAAGGATAAGGAAGGAAGGAAGCGGCTGTGGCCTATATTATATACGGAAGCGACCCCGGAATTATCCTAAGGAAGACCGTGGGAAACCACAGAAAACCATGGTCAGGATCGTCGGCCCCGGGATTCGAACCCAAGCCTCCCGATTAGCAGTCGGACACCTTATCCACCATGCCAATCTTCTTCGGTCGTAATTTGAAACTATATTCTACGAGATGCAGACACTTTGTTATAATGCCTCCCTGATGCACAGTAATTCCCTTTTCATCCAACATCAAGGACGACCATGTCGTCACTCAGAACCTCGGAACCGTGCTGATATCTCAATTTCGCGCCCTCATTGAGTTATCTAACTATATAAAGTGTTGAATACATCCGACAAGGGTAGATCAAAATGTTTTGGGACCGTTAGAAGGACGTATAGGAGCCAGAGCGTCGTTGTGACAAATGCATTCAGCAGCTTCTAGAGGATAGGTCGAAAAATGACCAGGTTTGGTCATTGACATGTAAGTGGAAGTATCCCCCAAACTTTTTCATCTGCCCTCGTCAAGCAGTGTTCATAAGAATCAGTGCAATATCAGCGCTGCAGCAAAGACTGCTAGCTCCGGTAGCAGCCGCAACACTGTGCTTCGACTGTATACTATATATGAGTATTTGTGACAATATTTATTTCAATCATCACGCTTGCGTGTCTCGGCATGAAAAAAGGCATGTCACTCCTAAGCCTCCTTCTGCGCCGTGACTGATGGTCTATTTTGTATCCAGTATATAAGGTTGTAAAGCTTATCCTGTAGCGCAGCCGAGACGGCATTGTGCTTTGCAGAACCTGCGGCCTTTTGCAATTATGCTGTCAAGATTGTCTGAAAGCAAAGTTCTTGTAATCGTTAATGTAAGCCTCGAGTAGTAAAAATGAAAAACTCGCCCTACCATCAGAACAAGTCAATATGATAATTGGTTAATGTGTTTTAGAACAATGTTTATCTTATCAGTAATATGTGGCCAGATTACATTTTCCTGCACGTATTTCAAGCTTTATTTTATACGTACTGGTCATTACAGAAACGGTTTCTGTCGAATATTGTTCATATTATTTTAACTACAGTAATAGTGGAGACCACACGCAAAATGCATTACTTCTCGCTTATAGTATATGCTTTGTCTGAAAATGGACGGTCCGCTTTGACATCTTTCACAATAGGTGAATTGGGTTCCTTCTGCAAATATACGTCAGTGCCAGAGTGAAGAAACGAAGGCATTGAAGCGACAGGGTTTGTGTGTGGTCAACGCAGCAAATGGTGGCCATGTAGAATGGGTCTACCCCACGGAAGAGTGGCTATATAGATGATCGCTAAAGGTGAGCTATATGGGCAGAAGAGTCGTTGCCGAGTGAGGTGAGGATATATGGCACCCTGTAACAGCAGGGGACGAGTCAGACAGAGCCCATCCAGTTGTCACACCATTATCACCCTCAGTGTTGTTCAGGGGAGCTCAGAAAGGGCCAATAAATCGCTGACACTTTTGGAAGACGTCGCTTTCCTACGGGTAATATAAGTAGATCAGGTAATTGCGTTCATTTCCAAACATAATCGGGAACGGGTTTATTTCGGGCTGTTTGCTTCCTTTCACGACCTCTCAACCTCTTCAGGTAAGAAATCAAGTTCCAATGAGGAACGAATCGCACTTACAATGACCCCACCATTTAAGTTAATGGAAGGCTATAACCTCATCAACACCGGTATTACACTCTTCCTTGGTCACCTGGAAGTACTTTTTCTGTTCTGTTCCGTGACAGAATCTCAATCTGCAATATTACTTTACGCTTGAATCAATAATTGTAATTAGTGAAAAAAGGAATCTTATAAAAGGATTCAATGCCTTTCCAACAGTTACTAGCTTTGTTGAAAAATTATCATCATAATCGTCGTCGACATGTAGGTGGTGTACACGTGTGTATAACAATCAAGCCCTTTGTGAAAGTGTCACTAGGATATAATTTATATTCTAATTTCATTATCATGTGTGCAACAAGGAGAATTTACTGCGGATAATCAACGCTATGAAGCCCTAAACTCTCATACAAATCGACAATGATCTCACCAGAGCAAAAAAAAATTAATTGTGTTGTTCTTATCACTGCTTATACATAAACACGAATCACGAAGCACTCCTATCACACGCGGAATGGGGAGGTTACGACGGGGAGGGTTCCCCATCTCTTTCCTCCTCCCAAGTTGGACCTAATGAAGCACGTGCTAGCGTGTAGGGGGGTGGGGCAATTAACACGATGTGTCTACTTCCCCGCCCCATTATATAGGCATATTATGTCAAAATGGCCACCAACCCCCTCTCCAATCCATCCAGCTGTCCAACAAACACCCAAAGTTGCAAGCAACCCAGCACAATCATGCACAGCTTCTTTATTCGGTTCAAAATGGCGGTTGGTTTTTCCTCTCCTCCTGTCCCCCCCTTCCCCCCCTCCTCTTCCCTCATTCCCCACGAGTGGGCTCCAGCAGTGGCCGTAAAAACGCCGGCTGCGGCGAAGGACGAGGCCACAGGGATCGGCCTTTTGCTTCATTGTCCCCTCTTGGCTGTAAATATGAAAGGGATGACACCCTCCCCCTGGGAAAATTGCCTGCCTGCCTGTCCCAACCAAGCAAGCAAGCAGGCAGCCAACCACCCACCAAAAAGTTCCATCCCTAAAACTCTGCTGCAAGCACTGCTCCTCTCCTATGCTTGCCAGCTGTCCCTTCCCCCACCACCCCCTACCCAAGTCTCTTTTTCCCCTCCTTTTTCGCACTTCGCCAGATGCCTCCCCACAATGGGGATGGATGCCGCCATTTCATCCCTACCAGAAGAGCAAAGGGAAAGAAGAGGAAGAAAAAAAAAATATCATAATAGAAGAAGTAAGTGAGCACATCAGGGCGTTTGGTGCTGAGCACTGCTGGGGGATTGATATTGCGGCAGCCATCTTAAGCACTCGCTGCTCAACTTTTTCTCATTTGCTACCATCCCTCTTTTCCGGCTGGGTTATGTTATTGCGGCCGCTGACGACAGAAGCGACATGGTGAATGACCACCAGATGCATGGGATGTGCTCACAATCATACCCGGGACGTCACACCACACTTGGAGGAAGAGTAGGGTACAGTTGATTCCAAAATATGCTGCCTTGCCAGGCGTCATCGTCAGTTGACTGTCCCTTTTACTATATATCGTAGACATCCTTACTGATTCAATTTTTCAAGAGATTGTCATAAATTATATGGCATTTCCTAAATTTTAAAATGAACCAATATAATATATCAGGTGTAGCCTACATAAAAGACAGCATCCAGCAGGCAATAGAACCAGCAGGCATGCATGATTCATAATTCCACAAATACTCGGGTCGCTTTTTAGGCACCGCAAGATATTTTTGGTAACACATATCACATGCTTCATGAGATTTACAATCAAGCTACGGAGCTACGAAGGATTTCAAGAAGGATAAAACCCGAAATGGAGTCCTTTTTGGAGGCGGGGTCTAGCCCGTAGTGATTGTGCATGATATGGGGATAGGGGTGATTTTTTTAAAAAACCCGAAGGCCAGCGTGACGTATGGACAAACCCCTTATTATGAAATCCGCTCTATAGCGTCTTCTTCCAAATTGTTCAATCACCGCATCAATTCTCTTCGCGTGGGTTATTCTTCTTCGCTGCTGGCGAGAGAACCAGTATATATATACAGTATATATAGGTGGGGACTTCTTTGTGTTTTCCCAGTAGGATTCTGAACGGTCACTTTTCTCTCTCACTGCTCCGCATGTGCTTGTCTTTTTCTGTCCTCATGTAGCTGCATGGTCCTCCTTTTGTGATGCTTGCCGGCTTATATTCTACGAAACTGAACGGCTAAGCCATATATCATTTCACATTTCTAACCGTGCCATCACACGGGATACAACCTGGTATTCTAAGAATAAAATACTCTACTTCATTTGGTTGTAACAAATAGTCATTATACGTTGCGACTGTTATAAAATTATGGTGTTATTCCCTTGTGAATTCTATAGAGAATATCCTGCATCTTAGGCCACCCAACCATCACGTGTGATAGTCTAATGGTGTATCCATCAGAATATTCCCTGTTAATATTCAGGGAGTGTCGTCAAAATGTGATTGCCACCTCACAAATAAATGAAAAATAGTGTTCTATATGACTGATCGCTACTTATTTGAAGCAATTATTTTATTTCTGCAGAGGGGTCACAAAGGTTAGTCTGTGTGTAATTCAGTTAGTTGCATACCCTAATGTACAGTCCTGCATTATAAAGTAGCATTTAAATTTTAATAAATTTAGCATAGAAAACATCAGTGGAGGAACGCTAAACATGCCATCATCTGGTCCAAATGACTTCCTAAATACGTGAAATTTAAATACGGAAGAGTTTCAAGGGTGTTAGGAAATTCACGCAATCACTATTTTAAAACAACAGACACTCCTGCATGCAGAGGGTCAACACTGAGCAATATGGTGGTAAGATCAGTTTGAAATAGACCCAAAGTGTACAGTTCAGGCCATTTGGCAATAAAATCTTCATACATCGTGTAAAGCATAATTATGCCTTATACACATTTATAGCGAATATCATGCAAAGGTTTCGCCAGCTCCAGCGCGACATTATCAAATTTCCACTAATATATTCCAATTACAGCTGAGATATGATACGTTTGATCGTTACAATGTTACTCAATTAATCAACCAATGGAAATCAATTGAGGCGTTGACGTGGAAAAGGGCGTGTCACAATGAGAATTAATGTGTCACAAAAAGGAAAAGAGTAGCCTACATTTAAATGTTAAACTCAATGCTTTTACTTTGGGTTTACATGACTTTGTGTAACAAATCCAACGATAAGAAATCTTACAGTAATAAAATCTTCTTCACGGTTCTCAAAACTGGTTTTTTTGCCTAGCCCCTGTAAGAAATCTTATTTTCCCATGTCAACGCCTCAATTGACAACAACAAATTGCACTGTTCGTGTGATGATTGCAATGTTAACTCTACATTTATCCTGACTTTTCATAGCCACTCCCCAAGAGTTTCTCTTGTTTAACGGGGAGTCTAAATACGAGGATAAATATGAATAAATTGGGGTGGTTTATCCATAAGTGTCATCCTTATCTCTCATCATTCACTGGGGAGGCTGATTGTGAGAATAAAATAATGTACATGTAAACCGTCTCCTGGCTAATAAGGCAATCTGGAATGCCTCAAAGCACAAACTAACTACATAGTCGGGAAAGGAACTAACACGGATGCCCTCGTTGCACTGAGCCCTAGAAAACCCATAGGCTATATAATGAATCATTATGCATTATTTTGTAACATTTGCTGGTAAGTTGCATCTGTTCGATTTCACATCCATCCATGTTGAATCAATCTTGTTGGGCATGTTGGTATTATGCTGGCTTCTGGGCAACTGTTACTGTATACAGTATATGAATTCCCTCCCCGTGCAAGATGACTTGATTGTTTTCTTATCCATGAAGTGTGGAATCGAACAGTGGGGGATGCTTAGAGCAACATGTTAAACCCCATATAAACATTTCAAATAAAATGACATCGATATACAGCTAGGGTGAAGAAATTTACTTTACGGCCGCTTTGGGAAATGATAGAGGGGTTCTAGGCGATCACTTTAAGTGGTCGCATCATGGGTCACCGACACATAGTTACCGAGATAATGTACTTAAAACACAAGGTATAAAATGGTATCACCCCCATTTCGCCGTCTATCGATTTGCCGCCCCCCAAATTGCTACCGATGAAGCATTCCCATTTCTCAGCGCCCAATATCGCCGCCTGCGAAACTGGTACGTACGAAGACGCATTAATACAAACGGGATTCTCCAAAAAGCAATAATTAGTGTGGAGTCGTGAAGGGAAAAAGGCCTGTATCCGCTGAAGATGGGCCTGTAATCCGCTGAAGATAGGGCTGTATCCACAAGGAAGGAAGGTTAGGTTAGGTTGGTACATCGTACCCCTACCCCTGCCACATTGGGTCTTCCGATATGAAAGCGGCGATACATGGGCGACGGCAAGATAACACTGCGGATAAATGGGAAAAGGCATAATGCATGGCGGCGAAATGGGGTGTATGCATCTAAAATATCCTGACAGGTATGCGTCCCTCCACGCGACCTTACTTTTTCATTTAAATTTAAGCTGTTACCATGTATTTTAATGTTGATTTACGATCCTATTAGGTGTAGCAGGGGATGGCCTAGGCGATGGAAGTGTCATAAGCAGCAGTATCCGAAACATGTATATAGAAGCCCGTAATGCACTTTTTATTTTATGCTAATTATCTCGGTAACTATGCTGCGGAGACCAATGTTGCATAATATACTCAAAGTGAGATGCCTATAGAACCCCTCTATCATTTCTCAAAGCGGCCGCATAAAGTAAATTTCTTTACCCTCTGTATATAACTGGAACTGGCTGCGGTAGAAATAACAAATCATTGTCGCGACATGGTTCGGGCAATATATACATATACCTTAGTCGCATGTGTAAGAAGTGACGAGAAGATAAGGCATCACTTGCACCTCAGTTCCAGAGGAACATCAGAAACGGTTCTGGTCCCATTCGCGTATATATGGCAGGCAAATATTTTGACTTAAACTCTTAGGACACAAGAAAGTCATATTATCAGGGTTGCCTGTGTGCATTGGGAGCAACACATCACCATGCGCGATTCAAAGGACACTTATAGTGATATTAGTGCCCATATATGCAAAGAATACCGTGTACGAGTATATGATTCTGCCTCTGAAGAAAGTTCAGGTCGGAACCTGATGCGCTCCCTTCTGAAGTATTCGAGGTCAGAAAACCAACTGTTCGCCTTGTCACACGAACTTCTGTTAATACCGTACCAAGGTGTGCGAGACTGCGATAAGCGTCGTTTTAACGCAGGTGGATGTTTACAACATAGTGATTTGAGGGCCCAGCAGTACAACCAGTGTGCAAGTGCTATACTCGCTTTCTGACTGCTGGAGTTAACTTGCTTTGGTTCAATCGTCATCATTTTGGCCAGGAAGTAGAAAATCATTTTTCCGTAAATTAAAACTCCTGCCATATATAGAGTATATACTGTATTTTCAAGTTATGTTTATATACTGTATATACTCAACTTTTCCGTAGTCCACAGTTCATGAAGAGGAGAGGGAGAGAAGTCAAGGATTGTTTACCAGCAGTTATATAACCATGCAGCAGTTTCAAGAGACAAAATAAGTTGTTTGGGGGGAAATCCATGATTGTGATGGACATATGGACACCTGTGCACCGATGAAGCGAAATACTGCATTTTAAATTGCCACACTCCCTCATCATGATGGTCAAAAAACCAGCAACAAGTAAGTATAGACCAAGCGCAACTAGCAGAAAAATGTGTCCAACTTTATGTGGCAAACTATATAATTATTTAACTTAGAATAACCTTCAGAAACAAAACACGTATAGGCTACATCTCACTTGCTGGGACACCTTAATTGCAGCTACAGTATAATCACGTACTAGTACTTGCTATTCTTTTCTGGGCGCACGGGCATGAAGTCACCATATATACAGCGTGCTATGGGAGGAGGGTTTACTGACACTGAAAATTCAAGGCATGATGAAAATAGATATCGTATATAACTCTTATTAATTCATTGCAGTAACATCATTATGGAATTGTGGTAATTAATTATTATTCAATAAGGTTTTCATTTCAAAATCATTAGTAATTAGACAAATATTTTTTGTTATTATACCAGAAAAACAATATAGCCAGTGTGTTAAATAAACCTGTTAATTTTAGGTTTTTAGCATTTATCTTGTAGGCCTAACTTATATGTAATATAATGCATCCTAAATAATTATACAACTTATGCAAATTAGTCACTATTAGGTACACTGCTGATAAACTTTTATTTGTATATGTAAGCCACTTTCAAAGCAGCATTTTATAGCTGACAGACTGTATACAGTATGCATAAGTTACACAGTAGACCTCAGGAGATGATTTACCAGAAAGGGTCTAGCAAGGTTCGAGACTATAAAACGCCAGATATTTTCTCTTGGTCCTTGTCAGGCAAGGAAGTGCAAGGAGGATAAACCTGCCGCGGCATAGGAAGGTAAAAAATATTCTGCCTGAAACGTAAGCCATGTTGAATAATTTTCATGTGGCCTATACCCCCATCCATATGTTATACACTGAATACACTGCACTAAAATCTGCGCAATCTTTCCTCTCACAGAATTAAATTTTTCAAATAATTTGTGCAGGTGCAATCTGTAAACACAAACTATAGTGTACGTTATCCCACTGATTTCCTGGAGTTTGCGTCATTATTGAAAAAGTTGAAACCATATACGTACTTATCCATTTCATATGCCATAATACTGTATCAGCACTTATATAAAAGTTAACCATATCAATGAAGACACTGCACTGTACAAGTTATTAGAAGCGCATTGAATTGTGAACCGCCAGTAACTACATTAAGAACTTGGGGAAAAAAATAAAACCCCACAGCAGTAATAAGCTAATACTGCACTATTCTTTCAGCTCACCAGCCACATAAGACAAATCAACATGAAATTTTTCATTTCTGCCGCAGTCCTCAGCAGGAATATTAATTTATTTTAAAAATAATGCAGGTATATTATAATTATACACGTACATTGGGGGAGGCACGGTGGCCGAGATGGTAACGTCTCGGCTTGCTATGCGAAAGGTCCCGGGTTCAAATCCCCACCCGGGAGTAAACCTTTCGCTTGCGTCATTGGGTCGTGACCCGCGCCTAAGGAGGCGTCTTGGCAACCTGACCTCCTGGGGGACTGCACCTGGCCCACCGCTGGACAATGCACCTGCACATGTGTCCCCTCCCCAAACCCCCCAACCCCTACCCAATTTCCTAGTATTCCTTGCACCGGTGATTGAAGAAAAATTAATTAGAAAACTGTATGGTGGACTGCCACCCCCCTATAACAACCAAGAGGCTGTATCACGGGGTAAATGAATATATATATATATATATATATATATATATATATATATATATATATATATATATATATATATATATATATACATACACGTACATTGAGACTTATGTTATATAGAGTATAGGCCTATCGCCAAAGTCCTGATTTCAAGAAGCGGGTATGCATATAGGTGAAGAAACATACGGTTTTTTACTCCATCAACCAGATAAAACAGTTAAATAACAATCGACAACTGTAAGTGAATGTGGGCTGTAATTGTTTTTTTAAAAATAAACCATTATATACTGATTGTTTTAGTAAACAATCCACAACACTTCCTCGCCTGTGCTGTATCTCCCTTTTGAATTGGGGACTTTGGCAGTGCACTGTATAGTCTGTGTATATGTACTATCAGGGTCAAAAAGATTGTCGGACTGTTATGGAATCGTCCGCGACTTTTTCTCCCGCCAATCAGTGTGCC
>JYFJ02008219.1:0-13034 GCA_000934665.2 Catajapyx aquilonaris
CTAAATACTATCTTAGTATACCGGTTCCACCCAAATGGTGGTATTCCACCCCCCTAAAGGAAATGTAACTCCCAATGGGGTAATGCAAAAAAAAAAAAGAAAAAAAAATTATTATTATTATTATTATTATTATTATTATTATTAATAGCCAGGCTATATCAAGAGGATGAAATCTGGAAATCCCATTTACACCCATACAAATCAAATCTACAAAAGTGGCATTCTCAGAATAGGGTTCGGCAACCACACTAATATTCAAAGTTTTCTGCTTTCAATATGCCTATAATGCACACTACTGATTAATGAAACTAGCCACAAAAATTCAAAATTAGCTCACCCAGAAATGATGCAGGACAAAACATGTGTAATTTTCTGAACAGAGGACATGTGTGCCTCAACCTTGCGGTGTAAAACTTACGAGTAGGAAGCTTAAATCAGTGACAGATGCGAAAATCACCCCCGCTCCAGTATTTTCTGCCTTCCTGGCTGTTCCTGCCCGTGGGAAAGGAAGCTGAGTAATCAAAAGCAGCCTATTTTTCTATAGAGGGGCCAAGAAATGGTCTGTTACGTCAGGAGTAAAAATAAACGACCGAAGCAGTAGTGGTGTAGTGGATATGGTGTCCGACTGCTAATCGGGAGGTCCTGGGTTCGAATCCCGGAGGCCGGCGATCCTGACCTTGGTTTTCTGTGGTTTCCCAAGGTCACTCCAGGAATAATTTCCGGGATCGTACCGTAATATAGGCCACAGCCGTTTCCCTCCTTTCCCTGTCCTGGAGGAGATGCGGGTCAGTCGGGGGTTTCTGACCCGCATCTAGGGGGGCCATCTATGGCGAACGGACCCCCCTGGGGGACTGCACACGACCCCCAACATGAGAGATTGCACATGCACCAGTGTCCCCCCTTCCTATCCTTACCTTGTCCCTGCACCAGCTACTGTAAAAAATAATAATAACAAAAATAAAGGAACATGTGATATACCCCCAGTTGGGGGTGAAAGCACTACCCCAGTTATTATTATTATTTATTATTTAAAAAATACACAGCGCCTTATGGAATGCTGGGGCAGGCCTTTCGAGTCTGTTACAACCAGATTCAACTGTATTAACAAGTTATGCAATTCTCAGAATTTATCAAGCGTGCCTTCTCGGAAAGAAATAAGCATCTGAGTTAAGCGCCGATGTTATTTCTTTGGAGTTGTAGTCAATGTTTTTGTCATGTTCTGTTGTGCCCTTGCTTTGGAAACCATGCTTGTTCTCCCTTCCCAGCAATTGAATGACCCAGAATGGAAAGGGCATAAGTCCACCTTTTGGTCAAAATGACTTTTTCGCGGAAGGAAACTCTTCAGCATGGAGGGCATAAGATCCAGTATGAGAGGGAGCGAAAGTGCCCCCCCCATATGCTATATTTTAGCATGTCAGAATTGCCTCCAGAATGGCAAAGGGGGAAGATCTAGACTTACACCTTTTCCATGCTGAAATTGCTGCTTCGGAATGAAAATGCACTTTGTCCATCGTGTCATTATCCGGTAAATACCGACATGTATTCAGGAAAATGTTGAAGTAAAGGGACGTAAGTCCCGCCCCTTTAAATCGCTCTCACGCATCTGTCATGACGCGTTTTCCACCGAACTCTGCTCAACATGATGCCAATGTCGACTAAGATCAACATTCCCGCAAGTCCGACCACCTTGACGAATTTACAATGCCGCATTTAAGTTTTTTGTCTCCCCTGTAAAATTTTGTCTCATGGACTTATGCCCTTTCCATTCTGGCTACTTTTTCATCACAGGGGGGGGGGCACGATGCTCCCTTTTTATAACTTCAAGAACTTTGTCGTATCAGGTCCAGCAACTGTCTGTTGGATTTAATACACGACATTACTTAATTTCGCAAAATACTGGCTGCTTCACACCCTTATTCGGGCCACAACAGGTGGGAGAGGTGTGCATGTATTCTTGTCTAGGATCTGTTGCGATTGTCTAACCAAAATTACTATAGTTGATTTCCGTGATTTCTGCCCTATTGCAGAAATAGTTTCATGCTAATACACATTACATCAATATATTTATGACCTTAGACAAGTTGCTGATTAATTTTTTCATATAACATTGTAACTGAATTGAGAAAGAAAGAACCCATACTCATGCTGAATGTTTGTCAGATGGCCATGGCAATTATCAGCATATTTTTTCATATCCTCGAGAAATACTTCCTTGTGATATCCTACCGTATTACCTCACTTAAAGCGGCATGCCAGTATAACCCAAGAGTGGCCGGCATGCTGCAATAACCGAGGTAGATTTCTGTAATTTTGAGCTTTGTCAAATATTTTGGAATGCTTCTGGTACTGTACTAAAATAATGTGTATAGGTGAAAAGTGGGCGAGTATACAGGCCAGCCCCCTGACACAAATACGATACGGTAGTTTAATATAAATGGCTTCACTAGGCGGGGCGCCTCCACAGCCAGCTACTGGAGGGTCAGTTCGTATTGGCTGCCTTCGGAACCAACCCAAACCGTCCTTTCATCGGAGGGCGTTCGCATGCAAAGGGCCTCTGAGGACAAGACGGTTTGGGTTGGTTCCGAAGGCAGCCAATCTGAACCGACCGTCCAGTAGCTGGCTGTGGAGGTGCACCAGTGCCACATTCCCCGCTTAGCGGAGTTTTTTATATTAAACAACCTTCAACACAGGGCTAGGCTGGATGTGTCAGGGGGCTGATACAGGCTGTGAGAATATGCAAGTTCTGTTGCACATTGCATAGAGTGTGACCAACCCTGTCGTGAGACTGCTTTGAGAGGGGAACCCCCTATGCCATCACAACTCCTTCAGTCCTTCGCTTTGCTCAGTAGCTCGGTTGGTCGTAGGTTTCGCTGGTTCTATACTGCAGTCACACTGGTAGATAGTTAATAATAACATCAGTAATTTATTTTTTTCATCCATTACATCACGGAATTATTCCAAAAATGGGGTAGCCAGTGATGATTAAATTAAAAAATGAAAGGGTTAATTTCAAAAAATGTATTTCCCAAAAAATCAGCGAAGTGGGGGCTAGGGAGAGTGACAATAAAGTCATCAAGTACTCACTGTACTCCTCAATGCATTGTACAGTACGTACAGATTATTACAACCCACTGTAATTGAAAATAATGTAAGTTAGTGTTATACAGGGTGATTCTCTCGAATGGAAACCCAAACATTCCTCAATAACTTTAACTATGGTATGGTTCCCGATGAAAATTGACATGTACTTACCTTGTATCATGCCAAACAAGGTCTGACTAAAGAATTTACCTAAAGTGGTCCCCTCCAGCATCCAAGAATTTTTGAATCCGAGTCTGCATATTGCTGAAGACTCCTGCAGATTGAATGTGGCGATCCCATCCATTCCCCCCGCCTGCTTGGCGAGAGAGCATCTCAGGGCAACAGGACCGGGGCCTTGCGATCCCCTCTCACCAAGCAGGCGGGTGGGTGGAAGTTGAGCCATTCCCGCCGGCCATCTGCAGGAGTCTTCGGCAATATGCAGACTCGGATTTAAAAATTCATGGATGCTGGAGGGGACCACTTTCGGTATATTCTTTAGTCAGACCTTGTTTGGCATGATACAAGGTATGTACATGTCAATTTTCATTGGGAACCATACCATAGTTAAAAAGTTATTGAGGAATGTTTGGGTTTCCATTCGAGAGAATCACCCTGTATTAGGAAAATGTGCCTTTTTGATTAGTCTTTCGTAGATTTTGATTTCAAGCAAATACCTAGTTCTGAAAGGATAATGTAAGTGGAAACCTCGCCTTAAGGGGGCGCATTAGTAAAAATACAGTAGGCGCATTTTTGAGGGGATTTTATTTTTTGTGGCGAAACGCACCGTTAATCGGAAAAATCACGACGAAGGTGCCCTGCGCAAAGGTTTGGCCTTTACTATGGTACCATACTCGATATGATTGCATTAAAATTGTGGCCATACGGGCGCAGAAGCGTTCCCGACTTTGTCGCGTTCCTGCCACCGTGTTATTCAAATGGGCTTCTCGGGAACGCCATTTTCCTTTCACTTCAACTCGATGAAAATGTCACTTCTAGGTCGGAAATGGTAAAATGACGACGAAGGTGCCCTGCGCCAGATCATGTCCTATTTTTTAGTGTAATTTTTGTGTCCATTGCTCTATTTTTGGGCCCG
The DNA here is from genome assembly GCA_000934665.2 of Catajapyx aquilonaris. Classification (NCBI taxonomy): domain Eukaryota; kingdom Metazoa; phylum Arthropoda; class Diplura; order Dicellurata; family Japygidae; genus Catajapyx; species Catajapyx aquilonaris. The sequence goes on from JYFJ02008219.1 coordinate 4,175, forward strand.
TACGGCCGCAGAAGCGTAGACATGTCGAATCCCCATATGCTGTCCATGCATAAGCGAGTTTGTTTACGTGGTCGCCAAGGGCTCGCTTTGTTACCGATTGTTACCGTATTTTTTTGCTAATGTGCCCCCTTAACTGGCATACCTCACTTAGATTGGCATGCTAGTATAGCCACCAGATCAGGCATTTCTAAAATCTGGGCAACCTCGACTACACTGGCATGCATCTTTAAGTGAGGTGATACTGTACTTATGTCAGAAATAAGTCCTGTCACTTGGTCTCTTCATTTTACAATGGACACCTACACTGATGGTGCTGTTTTGCAGTACTTATTTGCCAATCATAAGTAATCAAATAGTTGTTATGATTATCATTATTGCCGTCGTCTGCCCTCATCACAATACTTGATTGTTCAAGCTGTTGTTATTGCATACAGAAACAGTATTCATGGTGGCCAACCTGTTGATGCATTTGACTCTTGAAAGCTTCCTGATAATAATTGAATATGAATGGCAAATTGTGACTGTAATTCTATTTCCAGAGCGTTCTGTGAAACAGTACAGGTACTACCAAAAGAAACTGGCAAGTGTTTCTGACAGTGATGTCTACGAATCTGATGTGGAAGTCAACTACCACAAGAAGCTGAAGACTGAGTTAGTAGAAGGAGAGGAGGAAGTTCAGGACACTATAGGTGCCATATGCTTAGATGGGAGGGGAGGTGTGTCTGCAACTGTTTCCAGTGGCGGGATGGCCCTCAAGCAGCCAGGCAGGGTAGGGCAGGTAAGGTCATTGAAACTGGTTGTGCTTTTTTTGTGGTTAGAATCAGGCATCTTTACACTCATAAGATTTCTTCAATTGCCCCACAATGCAATGACACGTTCCCTGCAAATGAGTTACAAGAGTGTGGGTACATCATTAAAAAGTTTGACCGATTAATTAACTCTACCTAGTGAAGATTATACATAGAGAGGTATCTTTAACTGCTGAAACCTGGTGCTGTTGCACTATTAAATTCCAGGCAGCCATATATGGGTGTGGCTGCTGGGCTGAGTCATCCTCCAAGTCCCTGGGATTAGAGAAATCTGTGGCTGTGAGCACCAGTGGATGTGGAGAGCACTTGGTGAGGACCTTTCTTGCCAAAGAGTGTGGACAGATATTGTCCTCCTTGTCAGATGCAATCCCTGTAGCTGCTTTGGAGAAGGTCATCAGGGACAAGTTTGTGGGTTCACGATTTTTGAGAGGAATCAGTGAGAAACTCTGTGGAGTCATGGCTCTTGGATTCTGCCCGCAACAAAAAATGGGAGAGTTCTTGTGGGCACACACCACTCCTACCATGTGCTTGGGGATGATGAGCACTGGTGATATTCACCCAAAAGTCAGTTTCTCTCATAGTCACCTGTAACTGATAAGCAAAGAACGGATTTCTAGGTTCTAAAAATCCTCAAATAGGCAGGCATTTAGGTCCTGAAAACAGTTAAAATAGGCTCTTAACCGAGATATGCCGAGTGTCCCCTATAGGGGACACCTGCACAGTTGTTACGTTTTAATTTTTTGCGCAGGCCCTTCTGCTGCTAAAGAGCTGGCAGTAGTCAAGTGTGCTTCAGTAGAGTCCCAGCTAATGATGCAAGTTCAAACCTGCTCAATATTGCTTCGGCTTTTTAAGATACCGGTACATGTGTTCGAATTTTTATGCAGGAAATAATGGCTGCACCTTCATGTTCGCAACATGATTAGTAATGAATTTTCCAATATTGATTAGTGTGATGAGTTATTTATTGTTTGTAATACTTAGAAAACTTATGAATGATGATGTCGATGTGGAAATATAGGCATGTTTTTTACTTTCCTTGTCTGAGAGTAGTGCTGAAATCTGGTGTCCCCTATGAGGGACACAAGAGGCAAATGCACTGACATTTGGACAAGTAAAGTATGTGTGCCGATTATGGACATTGAACTGTATTTTAATGAATCCATACAATTAAAACGAGAGTACATGGCAATTGGTTAACATGTCGACCGTTGCAACAATCCTTGATTGTTGATTGTTACTCAATTACAACCCCCTTCTTTGAATGACCTGTTTCCGTGGTATTGCAATCGACAATCAATCATTGGTGATATTATGAAACTATGGATATTGCTGAATGTCACTGTTGCCATGGTAATGTAATCAACAACTATTATAGCCATACTAGGTTACATTTTCCTAGCATCCCATCATTATAGGGAACAGCCATTTTCTTGCAAACAAGAATTCAGAAAAATGTTTTATCTCGATTTTTGTGTTTTGGGAACTAAATGAACTAATAGAACGATAAAAAGTTCAAAAATTCAACAAAAACTTTTTCCAGCATATCTGAGTTAAATAGGCACTAAAAATCAAGTAGGTCCTAATTTATTTTCAGTCCCATGCAGTATTACAAAGTGGTTTCTATTATGGACAATACTGGATTGTTATCAATGAAAAGACGATCTGGCTTATATCCAGCATCGACCAAAAAGACCCAAGCAGCAGCACCACCGATACCATGGACAAAGTGAACCGAAAGGTAAACAACTCCGCCTACGACCGGTGGGCAGCTTTGGCAGGCATGCCAGCAAGGTATCAGGCACCCCGCCAGTCATGGCCAAGGTTTGTCTGAAAGACTATGGAGCAATACCATCGCCCCCGGCTGCCCAGGTCCCCTCCACCACTTCGGTCGGGAACCAGGCCCCCACTCCTGACCCCGGATGTATCCAGGGCCGGGTCTAGGGGGACTAGTCCCTATGCCATTGGCCCATGAGCATCTACCTCTGCAGTGGCAGGGGCTCTGAGAGTCCCCCCTGCAGGCTACCAGAAGTGGATGGTTTGACCTGCGGTAGTATCCTCCTTCTCACGGGAGAGGAACTAACTTATCATCCCAATATACCGCGGTAACCGAAGCAGTGGTGGCGGAGGGGATATGGTATCCGACTGCTAATCGGGAGGTCCTGGGTTCGATCCCCGGGGCTGGCAACCCTAACCGTGGTTTTCTGTGGTTTCCCACAGGCCCTCCAGGTAAATGCCGGGGTTGTTTCCTGAAAATAATAGGCCACAGCGGCTTCCTTCCGTCCTTATCCTATCCCCAAAAGCGAAGTAAAAATGCAAAGAAAGAGTTCCAGTCAAAACAAAAACTCCCCCCTAAAGAGCCGCCGGCTGATAACGGGGTATGATATTATATTATTATTATTATATACCGCGGTATATTTAGCTGATATATCTTAGGCAAAAGGCCGAGAAGCCTACTCTTGGCCATGTAATTTTCAGTAACAAATTAGCAGTTGTTCCGTATGTTAGTTTTTTATTTTTATTATTTGTTGGTGATGCCTGTGTGACAGTACTTTGTACTCTGAAAATGACATTTCGACGTCTCACAAAGCGACTGGATAATTCTTGAAAAGTTAAATGACTTGTACAGGAGTACAGCCAGTTCATCCGACATGTCTACAGGCTACAGCTTCTTTGCTACGCACAGGTTGAAGCGGGAGGGATGAGTTGAACGGAAAACACATAAAAACTGCTGAAAATATTACGAAAAGGCTTCAAAAAGGTGTAAGTAGGTGTAAATAGGCGCTAATAGGCAATTTAGGTCTGAATGTCCGAAATAGGCAATTTTAGGTTTTATAAAACTGCGATTTTTGAGGTCCTTGTGTTATGAAACATAGATATTTTTGTTCCAGTGTTCTGCCTACAAAATGAAAAGTTTGGTACAAACCTAGAAATCCGTTCTTTGCTGATAAGGATAATCACAATGATAATGCTGTAATTTCGGTTGAGCATGAATTATTCCATAATGAACCCTTTGGTTGCATTATAATACAACCAAACAAAAGAATTCATTATATTATTGTTCTCTCATGGTGAAAAAGATGAAGTCATGCCATATTGCAAGGCTCTGATGAGTTCCATGGCAAATTGGTGATATCTTGGCTCCAAGACAAATGCAGGGTGTTCCAAGTATGCAGGTATTTATGGGAAATTTGGTTTGAAGCTGAGGATCGGGGCACAACAATCTACACAAAAATAACTATTTTGTGCAATATTAGCGATAACAAAAAACGACCCTGATGCTTGGAATATCCTGTATGCAGTATAGCATCATAATCTTGACATGCACTACTACGCATTAATGTTTTAACACAGTCAGTATTGCTTTTCCAGGGAAATTATTGGAGCAATGCAAACAGGATGGCCTTCATTTTTTTGGCCATAATGCATTATTTAAATATTCTTCTAAAGAATCCTTTCATCATACAGTATGTCACAACTGAAAGCCACCCAGATATTTCCTTTTAGAAGGACAATTAGGTTCAGCTCCACATTTTGTCTTCTTTTTAGAGCCATTTGTCACGCCTGCCTGTGGAGGCCGTCATTGGTACCACTGTTGTTGCAGAAGGAATGGATTTCTCTTTCTAAGACTGACTTCGTCCAGGAGCTGATGTTCTCATTCCTCATCAAAGTGCAGTGTTTATACAATGTTATTGGCATATATCAGGGGTTCCCAATCTTTTTCCGGTTGCGACCCCCTTTTATGATAGTCAAGTAACCTGCGACCCCCCCCCCCCCCTCCCTCCCGGANTAGTAGATGTCGAAAAAAACATTTGTGATGAAATTTCATATAAAATTTATTTTACTAATTGTTTAAATTTTAGTTATTTTTAAATTTATAAAAATAACCGTGGCCTCTCACGGCTCCCCTGGACCTGCTCCATGGCCCCCTTCGGGGGTGGGGACCCCCAGGTTGGGAACCCCTGGCATAGATATTTGTGTACATTGGCTGCCATATACAGGGTAGGGAGAAAGTAACTACCTATTAGAAACATGTAATATCTTTGCCAAATATTGCTCGATTTATATGAAACAAGTTTTTTTTTTTGTAACTTGCAAAGGGGGGATTTATACGCCCACCCACCAGATGGCTGAATCGGTCATGCAAGTAGTCAGAAACTGGCGCATCGCCTTACCACGTGTAAAAGTTGCTCTCGCCACTTCGTGGCCCCTTCCTCCTTCGAAATATCATGAATGGAGAGCTGTATCTTTCCATGCTGCAAGGTCAATTAGGGTCTATCATTGTACAATGGGATAACTTCAACCATATCTTCATGCAAGATGATGCACCCCCCCCATTTCGCATTAACTGTCCATGCGCGACTGGATAAACAATTGCCAGGTCGTTGGGTGGTCCGAAATAATGCCCTGCATGAAGCCCTGACTTTACGCACTATGACTTTTTCTTGTCAGGTTGGGCAAAGGAGGAGGTGTACTGCACCAAACCACAAAATTAAGATCAACTTGAGGAGCGCATTTGAGATGTTCTGGGCAAAGTACTGCAGGACCCTGCAGCATTACATGCATAATAAGTCTGTCGCTGGCATTCCGAAGCGCCTACAGAAAACTCTGGTTCATATGTGGAATTTCAAAAGAAAATTTTTTTGCGGACAAATTCTTCCATTGTAAGTTACAAAATAAAACTTATTTCATGAGAATTGAGCAATATTTGACAAAATTATTACATGTTTCTAATAGGTAGATACTTTCTGTTCACCCTGCAGTGAAAGCATTTCTTGCAAGAAGACTTGTTAAACAAGAGCAGCTGTTGATATAAAGAGCTTCTCTGATTTTGATGGTATAAATAACTTGCTATTAGGATCAGGTACAGGATGATTCTCTTGAATGGAAACCCAAACATTCCTCAATAACTTTTTACCTATGGTATGGTTCCCAGTGAAAATTGACATGTACTTACCTTGTATCATGCCAAACAAGGTCTGACTAAAGAATATACCATTGCCTTGAGATTCCCCCTTGCAAAGCGGGCGGGCGGCCTGGAGATTGAGCCATCCCCGCCGCCAGTAGGCAGGAGTCTTCAGTAAAGATGCAGACTCGCATTAAAAAATTCCTGGGTGCTGGAGGGGACCACTTTTGGTATATTCTTTAGTCAGACCTTGTTTGGCATGATACAAGGCAAGTACATGTCAATTTTCACCGGGAACCATACCATAGGTAAAATGTTATTGAGGAATGTTTGGGTTTCCATTCGAGAGGATCACCCTGTATATGCTCTCACCTCCAGGATTGCAGCAGAGGTTTGGCTGTTAATATGGTCGCTTATTTACAAGACTTATTGTAACTCCCTTTGTGACTGGTTATAAAGCCGCGTTTACATGTGAGTGATTTGACGAGAGAAGTCTTCGCAGAGCGTTAACATCGGTGAGTAACCAATATTGTTTGAGGTGAAAGTGACAATCGATTTTCGCTTCAAACAATACTGGTTACTCATCGATGTTATCGTTCGGCGAAGACTTCGCTTGTCAAATTGCTCACATTCAACGCGGCTTAACAGGAGGTTACCATGGTACCCATCCAAATCCCTATTGCAATCTTGAATAGGCAGTCTGCACAGTTCCAAAGGTCAGAAAATTAAAGCAAATGCAAGGATATATTCATGCTCTCTTGTGAGCAATTTAAATACTGACATCATTAAAATGGCAAAGTGTAGTGTACATAATTATATATATATATATTTTTGGAATCATAAAAATATCCCAAGTATATGTGGAAAGTAAGATTATAGTGAAATTATTTAAAAAGTTTTTCTCTGCCATGTTTGTCATTCTGTTATTGGAAAAAAAATGTACGAAGAGTGTCAAACATTAGCATGACCAATGTTGTTGATTTAAACCTTTCTTGCTCTTTGCAAAAGAAGCCCTACACAAAATCCCTGCTGAACTAGACGTCTAATTTTGGCATGGTAGCCCTAAACCTCGCTCACAATTCCCACCAAAAGAATGGCACACCTCAAATTTAATTTTGGTTCAAAATACAGGGTGTTCCTGAATTCGTCTGCCAAAATGATATAGGTGGTAGGTGGTGCATATGGAAGAAGCATGGCATGGGCTCGAATGGCCATCCATAACATTGACTTGTTGACGTTGACAATATCTATCCTGACAAGTATGAATACCCCCGTACATGCCTGCATTGCTGGTTGCCAGGGTCAGGCGCTCACACTTCCAGACCATTGCTCAACCACTTGACCCTGGCAACCAGCAATGCAGGCATGTACGGGGGTATTCATACTTGTCAGGATACACATTGTCGAAGTGAAAGGTCAACATCTCCTAGACCAGTGGTTCCCAAACTTTTTTTGGTAGCGACCCACATCAGTTAGGGAAAATATCTCGCGGCCCACCTAATGAGCCACTTACACCTGGTCACCTCCCATATTGAGAGCTGTAAAGAGTGCATGTGTATGCTTTCTGTGTTAAGCGGCGTGCAGGATTTTCTTTTCTTTTTTTACGTACTGTGCTCTTGCTCCTTATTTCGCAAGATCATTTTATAGTTTACAAAAAAACTTAAAGCTCGCGGCCCACAGTTTGTGAACCGCTGTCCTAGATGTAGCGTCGACAGTCTTTCGGACCCATACCATGCCTTTACCATACACATCCCCTACCACCCATATCATTTTTGCAAATGAGTTTGGGAACAAGTTATACTATATATGCATAGTGCCATTTACTCTGCAGTTGTGGTCTCATGCCCCCTGCCCCTTGGTGAATCACCATGTGTCTGGGGGGTTTGAGGCAGAGTGCTTGGAGTATTTAAGGTCAAATTTTACCATGTCATGTGTCGCCATCAGAATCCAACTTTAAAGGGCAGTTCCCACCCACTGCCCCAGCTTAGACGAATGCAGTTGTCATGCCTTGCATGTGATAATTTCTGACCTTTTGTCAAATGCTGTCACATAACAATTTCACATCTTGGCAATCCTCTTATGCTCTTAAGTTATTGTGGTGGGTTGTCAGAAGTGGGTTTCATCCAGACAAGAGAGTGGATGGGATCTGTCTTTTAAAGTTGGCTCCAGAACAGAGATTTGTTATACATACAGGGTGTTCCAAGGCACCTGGATCGGGGCGCAACACGCTACAAAAAAATAAGAGCGAAATTTCCAATAACTGAAAGAACTAATATACTTGGAACACTGTGTATACATGGTGTTATTAGTGGGCCTTTCTGCCACCAGCATATTTGTTGGCCCAAAAAGCCTGTAATATAGGAGTGAGAAATGTTGGGGGCCACACCATGTACAAAGTAGCTGACCCAACATATGGGCTTTCCCCTAGACATATTTAGCAACATGCAATGCCGTTTTGTAAGGAGATCACCAGTACAAAACTACACCTGGATACTGACCTTTTTTTCCATACTGCTTATTGTAAGTGACCAAAATCTCATGCCATTAATGTCAAGTCAGTTTTGGGGAATAAATAGTTCATGTTCGGCCTTGTGTCACATGTACAATGATTTGACTTCTCAATAAATTATTCTCTTTGGTCCCTGAAGATGCAAAAAACCGTCATTGGGCTCTCCCACTCACCAATCCACAAGTTATGGAAATTAATAATGGATACCCCATGGTAGGCCTCCTTGGGCCTCTTTTGGGATCATCTTTTCGTGAACCGTCTTTAATCATTGCGCTGTGATGGATTTTGATTGTGGGAGGAAACGGGAGAACCCTGAGAAAATCCACGCGAACATGGAGAGAACCCATCAGAACTCGGGACCTCAGAGGTGGAAAGCTGTGGCGCTAACCACTACACCACCATGTCGGCCTTCCAAGTTATGGAAAATCTTACCTATGTGGCACAACCTTCTATTCGAGTGTCTAACAAGAGTGCATATATTCCACAGCAAATTACTGTGAAAAGTGCTAGTTATGGAGAACTTCAAGATATAGGAATTAAACTTAAGGTGGAAATGAAGCGACTTGCTAATCAAATGAGAGTCTAGAATTGGAATGTTAATAAGAAGGGCTAAAATCAGGGAAACATACGCAACCGATG
>JYFJ02008220.1:0-13019 GCA_000934665.2 Catajapyx aquilonaris
TGCATGCGAAGTTTTACTAATCTGGGGCGTTGGCGATTAAATTTTTTCATGTACAAAAATATGTCCTGGGAGTGACAGTTTAAATCTAATGCTGGAAATTGTTTACAGGTTACTGCAACTAGTTCCACGTTTGACAAGGTGCTTGGGGCAAGCAGTTCTTCCGGAAGCTTCCGCTACCTGATCTGCGGCATGCGGCAGGGGGAGGATGATTGTTACAACCAGACAGACCCCTGATGAAACGACAGTTTTTGTGTGCAGGTGAATAATCCAGACGAATAATCAGTTTTTCCCCCCAGTATTATGTAGCTACTTCTGAGTACTTGAGTGGGGAATTTTTATTGAGAGTTGTAACAAATGGTACATGAGGTTTAACTTGTCAGTAGCAATTGAAAAAAAAAAAAAAAATATTTGAATTTTTTGTCACTTGTTGACTTTTGGGTCAGCAGGGGGCATTGGCTGGATTATGATAATTGCATAGCATGTGCTGATATGAGTTGCTGTGATGTGACGATAAGAGATTGAGTCACTTGTAATTGATGTTGGACATCATCTATAGACATTTACTGGTTCTCTGCTAGATAAATATGTACCAGATAGTAATATCAATCATGAGAGACAAAATGATAATCTTTAAATATGACACAGGGAGAGAAGTGATTTTTTTCAGACTGTCTGATGCCTGGTTCCACACCATTATAACTGCCTACTAAGAGCTATTTGTAATTTGACGCTATTACACCCTTTTTAAATGGCAGGTTGTGTTCTTCCAATGAGCTTGGTTGGTCACAATTTCCTGTAGTATTGATTTTGTGGTGTACCGTACTTTTCTTGAGAGTTTCTCGTAATATTAGATAAAAAAGTGAAACTCATCTGTCCTCCTGAGTAGTGAAAACCTGGCCTTGCATTTTGTTGCATTTTTTTTGCAATTTTTGTTGGATTTTAAGCCACAAATGGTGCTATGAACTTATGGTACTGTAATTGTAATTTTTTATGATAATGGTATAGATGCCAAGTTTTTGAGGGATATATGCAGTATTTATTGAAGTCAATGCGGGTTGAACAATGCGGCAGCGCCTCGATTTGAGTATGACAATGAGGAATAGTTGAATTTTAAATTTTATTGAAATTGTTGTTAGTGGACAATTTATGACTCGCAAAAACTGGTCACCTGCAATAATTGTCATATGTCAGTTTTTGCATAGTTACAGGGGACAGGCCAAGCACAGACTCCAGGGTTGTTGGATTGTTGTCCGGTACAGTGCTGGACATTAATTCTGTTGTTGTGCTAGAGACATCGTCCGATGTGGCGGAAGAGCACATCGAAGGGATGGAGTGAGAGCCGTGCGATTAAGAATTGGCAGGCCCCGGGTGATGTCACTGGCTGGTAGCAAGTTAGGAAAAGACTTGCGCGCCCAGCCGATGAAGTCACCCAGGGCCTACCACTTTTTACTCGCACTGCATCACTTGGATGTGCTTTTCTGCCGCATTGGAAAATGTCGCTAGCAGTATGCTGGAATTACTGTGCAACCTTGATGCATTTTATTGAGGGTGTGACTAATACTTTTCGATAATAATGAAGCACAGTTATTGCCTAATTACATCTCCAACTGCGAAATGTGGATTTTAAATTTTTTCACAACTTCATGTGCGACAGAAAGGATTGCAGAATTTTTTTGGCTATGTCAGAAAATGCTCGAAATTTTGAAAAGCAATATTTTATCAAAATGATTGTGCAGTCCTGTTTGTACAATTTGGCAACACTTTGAAAGGGCCACTGCAAAGGAAATCAATCCTAAAAGATTGCGGTAAATTGTAACACTGTACAAATGTTTTTTTGTGTGTGTGGAAGTAACTAATTATGGCAACACCATTATTTGTCACAATTTCACTAAACCCGTCTCAAATTTGTAAGGCTGCAGGAGTATTCTAGACTGCATTGTCAGATTACTAAACGTTTTGGGCCCCAAGGCATTGCGATGTGCAAAAACTTTGCCAATTTTTAGCAGAACTCCTATAAGGCGTAAATGAATGCAATTTTCACAAGCATTTCAAGCAGAACTGACCCCAAAAATAGTCTTATCGACTACTCAGCCGGCATTTTGAGAGAAGGGGTGGATTCGGATCACGACACCCAGAACCAATTTTGAAAGTGGAGATGTTATGAAATCTAGCTGAGTTGTAGGACTTTCACAATTAATGGGTTAGTAAATGGACTAATATGGTGCATAAAACTAATTTTTGCAATATCCATAGGAATCCCCTGATTTATTCTGTTGTTTATCCCATCATAGCCCCTTTTGGTATTACATAGCGAGACATCCTTGATTTGGGTGGGAAAGACGATTAGCGGTGCGCGCGCCAGATGGATGGAGAGTATATCCCCAGATTACTGAGAAATGCCTAATTTTGGGGGGATACCTCCCGTTAATTACACTTTTTAAAAAAAAACCTGTTGAACAGTGACCTTGGGGGGGCCAAAGGGCTAAGCTGTGGTCTCTGTTTTATTGTTTCTGTGACACTTGTAAAATGCATTTGCTACACCTTGAAAGGACCTGTTCAAAGTTATCCTGGCAAAGAAAGGCCACCCACATGGCTCAATGATTCGTGTCAATTAGATTGGAGCAGATCACTGAAACTTGGCAACGCAGGGGAGTTGGATCAAAATGTTGCTGTCCAGCCACTCTAATATATGTCATTCAATGGAAGAGTGCTTCTAAAGGGTGACCTTCATCAGTTTGGAGAAAGAGTTCGCCCTTGTTTTGCCAACGAACGCCATTCTGAATCAGCCCCTCGCTCCTGCCTCTCTTTTAGGGGAGAGTGAGAGAGAGGAGAGGGCTGGGAGAGGGAGAGAGGGAGAGATACGCGATTGGGCAAACACGTGATATCTCGATGGGGCTTGCATTTCGCATATTGGTTCCCTGACCCGGCATCTGTCTCACACGAATATTCTTACAACATTTTTACGGGGTAAAAACCACACGAGTTTTCCTGAGTCTAAATGAACTAATAAAACAGTTCACCACGTGACAACATGTTTTGATTCCTACCAAGGCCGCTAGGTAGCAACCCCTACCACATCAAAGATACAGTCAGTGGCGAACACAGCGGCCTTTAGCGTAAAACTAGGTGCATAGATTATACACTACAAGATGCGCAAGATGGTCGCCGTTTAGGTAGCGGGGCTACTTGAACAGGTCCTTTCACGTTGCCTTCCTTCTATGATGAAAGTAACTTCAAAATGCGAGATGGTAGACATTTACCGGCCAAGGCTCAAAAAATGGGGGATATTGATTTGACATTTCCCAGGATGTAGATATGTCCACCAAACCAGGTGGGTGGAGTGGATAAGGCGTTGACTGCTAATCGTGAGGTCCCGGATTAGAGTCCCAGGGCTGGCGATCATGACTGGTTTTCTGTGGTTTCCCCCGGTCCCCCCGAGGAAAATTCATGGGTCGCTTCCATAAATAATAGCCTATCCTTGACCCATCCATGGGGAGGTGCAGTGTTGGTGGGGGATGTCTTGCAACCGGACCCCCTGGGCCCTACATAAAGACAACGCACTTGCACCAGTGTCCCCTCCTCACCCTGCACCAGAGTGAAAAAAATGCGAAAAAGGGGGGGGAACCAACTGTGGTATTCCACCCCCCCCCCCCNAATGGTGGTATTCCCACCCCCCCCCCCCCTAGGGGAGCCAAAAGGCTCCAGTACGGGTATCAGATTTTTTAAAAAAATTTAAGAAAAAAATTATGTAGATATGTATGGCAAATGGCACAGAATTTTAGTTTGAATCAGCCCATGGACACTACCCCTACGTTCTGGGCTTATCACCTGCCGAGGGGTTTTGCAGTGGGTGCTCACTGCAAAACCCCTCGGCAGGGGGTGGGTGGGGAGTGACCTAACCTGAGTCTTCTATAACCATGGTTTGATTGTATGAGCCTTTTCTGACACCACATAATCAATGTAGGCCTACCCCATAGTTTTCTTCATTATCTGACTTAAAATTAAATGTGCGTGTTCCAGTTGCCCCTTACGTGATGCTTCACTACACTACATCCCCCTCACTTGAATTGCTGGTTCATTAGATTCATCTAAATGTAAATGGGAATCCTCTTCAAGAAATTAGTGTAGCGTAATAATTATTTTGAGACACACCAGCCATTGCATTGATGTGTTCTTGTAATGTAGAGTGTATTAGCTGCTTTTTGTCAAAAATTCATCAAGTGTCCAGCATTAGCCAGTGACAGATTTTTACATTAATTTTGCCACAAAAGTAACACGACTTGGATGTCATTTTGTTAAAGAGAAAAGGGGGTACTGATAATAAAAATCTTTTATAACATTTGCATGCAGAGGGTTGCGATTGCCATTTTTCTAATGTCCTGAATGTGTGATATAAATTGAAAATTAATACGTACTGTCCTTTTTTTCCAGATTGGAAAAGGTGCTTTCACCTCGCATCTGGGTTTCATATCATATGCTTACCTGTTGGCAATGATTCGGCAAGTAGAAGGCGTTCCAAATGAAAGCCTGGATGTTTTGCTGACCTTCTTCGTCCCCTGCACAGCGACAGTGTTGCTGTCTGGTGGTGCCAACAACTCAGGAGGGAGATGGCACTCCTGCCTCGCCCGTCCTTTGGGGTTGGACATCTCCAGGGACACCGCTGAAGTCAACAACCCAGCATAGCCTGACCATTCGGCACTCTGTTATATATCCCCCCCATTTCTGCGAGTACCTGACTAGCCTCCATAATTTTTAAAAAGTGGTTATGTGAGGGTAGTAAGGATGACCTCCTCTTTATCCGCTGGCAACCCCAGTCTTTTGGGAAAAGCTGTGAAGGATGATGATGATGTTACATAACCAACCTTGCCTAGCGAATCACATGTGACTTGTGGACAAAGCCCAAGTTCCTGCACGTGACTTGTGTGGAAGGAACTCATGGACGGCATGAGAAGAAGGCCTGTGGGAAGGAGGGAAGGGAAGGGCTTCAATCCCCCAACCATCAAGAGATCCCTTGCGGGGTACTGGCGGGGACGACGTGAGGGTAGCAGTTGGGAAGAAGACCCATGGGCCTGGTTGCTGCCATCATTTGAGATGACTGGACGTCCATGTTCCTGCAGACCCAAATGATCCAAATTGATATTGTTTGCAGAACCAATTCTAGCGTTAAAATCGCCCATCAGGATATATTGATACTTTAGTATTAGATATGTATATATGGGGGCTTACCCGGCATAGCCATCTACAGCCCCCAGCTCCATCAACAACTATTCACCGAATAGTGACAACATCATAAACAAACAAGAAGAGCCAAACAAACCTGGATAAACCCGAAAACCCCCAAGGCGCGACCACAAAAGCAACCACCAAAACGCGCAGAGACGCATACAATTTAGAGCGAGACCCTTCACCACCTCAGATTTAGAGAACCAAGAGACCAAGAGAACCAAACCAGTACACACCAAAACTCCGCCGGCAACGTACCAGTTTGTTTTTCTTCACATTTGACTTCATATTGGGGAAATGCAAGAAAAGCTCACGTGAGACACTCCTGACACCGTGTCGGCCAGCATTCTCAGAAACTGGGCTGTCTCAGGGGGCACTGTAAAGCATTTCATGACATAAGGTTATATTATGTGATGATAGGAAAAAAGCTCCTCAATGTAGTACCATTTGATAAAAAAGCAACTTGCGCTTCCAATTCAGCAATTCGCTGCTGCTGCTGCAGGTGGACAGTTTTAGTCAGTGTATCGACTTCTGCATTTAGGTCTACATCGACGTCAACGCTCGCTTCCGTCACCATTACCTCATCGTCAGTCTGATCTAGCAGCACATCGCTGGTATTCCTCAAGAGCGAACCTATCTCTGATGTTGAGAGTTCTCCAGTGTTCGTTTCTCGTTTCTTTCTCAGCCTGCGCTTCTGCTTCTCCCGAATAAGGCTGAGGCGTCTATCCTGCTCCCTCTTTCTTATTTTTGCAGCAAGAGTGTTTTGAAGATTGACAGTTGCTGCACTTGACTTCTTTTGTTTTAATTTTGCCAACTGAAGATGCTTCAAGGTGGAAGGCTTCTGGTGTTCCTCGTCATCGTTTTCTGTGTCCACAGTTTCGTCAGTTCCATAAGTCCTTCGATCATAATCTGAGAGCTCATCTCGATTTTCTGCAAATTGAAAACATTAAGTCATGAGCACCTTTTGCATTTTAGGCAATGAAAGTCCTTTGTCCTCCAGCACAGCTCCCAAAATCAAAGCCTGGGGGCACTACTTAAGAATAAGTAGACTACCCATTATCAGTATTACACAATGTGAATGTGCAAACATTTTAAAGGCACTATAGAAGTAAAAATAGAAGCCAGTGATGAGCTTTATAGTATAAGTAGTCAGGAACAGACCCTGCCGCATAGCGGGGTATATGCCTGAATTTAGACTGAACTATCAGGGTGTATCTGTACTCAGTACAAAGACGTATAAGACTGTCTTCCTATAGGCACCAGATGATCAACTTATGTAGTGGAGTCATCATGTCTGGGCCGCCTCATTGCTGAGATAATTGACCCACCGGATAGTTAGCGATTTGGCTACAGAGTGATTTGTAATTGGCAGTGAAAGTGCCAGCGCTCTTCAAAATTAGCAGTGACATTCAGAACAAATAGAAATAATTCCAAACCGCCAGTGGCGCCGATGTCCACCGTGAGAGGTCTGAACTTCCTGGGAGATTAATTTGACCTCTTCGTCTGTTCGTAATGCTCTTAGTTCACGTTTCACGTTGTCCAGCATGGAGACGGCAACCAACAGGTCTGTATCACTGCCCTGCAGCACGCGACTCAGTGGGTCCAAAAATTGGAACAGTTTCCGAAAGAAGAAAGCCATGAACAGAAACTGTTTGGACATAAAGTAGGAACTTAGACTAGCATCAAGAGTGTCAAGGAGCGCTTCATAGGGACTGAAAACCTTTGTACTTCCCACTCATATTGGAAGCACCATCGTGGGACTGTCCCACCAGCATACATCTCCAGTCCAAATTATTTTCTTCGCATGTTCTTTCAAACACTGCTAACAAATCTGTCGCAGTCGTGGATGGGGTTTCTTTCATAGATATCAACCTCTCCACGACACTCCCTGACTCCTCGAGGACATATCTGACTATAAAGCTTAGCTGTTGCTTTCTAGATGAATCCAGTGTAGTGTCCAAGGAAATGCTAAAAATCCTGGCATTGTTAATTTCCTTGCTGATTTTCTATTTTATGTGACACGATATGGCATCAATCAATTAATTCTGGCGCTCCCAAGACACGAAAGGTGTTGTTTGTTTGCCGCAACCCTGAAGTTTTATGAGGTATGACGACATAACAGGGGAATGTAAGGCCAAAAGAGAGACAAAATCCACGAAGTCCATCTCGGGCAACTACTCGAAGAACAAAGTCGTACCTATTCAGCACTTGGGCATCCCCCGAAAAGCTTTCTTACCATGTCTGCGGCAACATGTTCTCATTCCATCAACTAGGCAGAGGACACCAACTTCATCCTTCCCTCATTGGATGACACACGAATCTTGATAAATTCGTCTACTCTCAAGGGCTTGCTCTCACCAGAAAGGATTCGGGTTTTCAAGTCATTGAAATCACTTTCTACTGGGGCACTGCTTGCCGGTTTGTCCCCATGCTGATACAGCGGAACCGTAACGCAGGACCAAACCGGCACAGCTTCACCTCTCACAGGCAATGTCATTCCCATGTCCATCGGTCCCTTCAGTGAGAGCGCTCCAGGTTGCGGCACAAACGAAGCACAAACGAATGGCGCACTGAAAATTGCAATTTCTCAAGGTGGTCAGGCTGGCCCCCCGACATTTCCCCTTTGTTGCCAGCAGGGTTAGGGCTTGTATGAGCAGACTCGGGCTGTTGTCACGCTGGTGTTGCCATGGGGTGACGGCCTGGGATGGTTGCCCTCTTGCCTGGTCCGCATCTCCTGGCCTGTCGGTCACAACCTCCATCGATGCACCAGATGCATTGCTATGTATGAAATGCAAATTTAAATGCCATTGTTGTGATTTGGGGGGTCTCAATTATCTAAAGAGGTATGGCAACAACCACAGATTGTCTGCACAGAATTGAAAGTCAACATTTCAGCAGTTTCCCTTTTGACAGGCATCTAACTTCATTGTGCAACAGCAAGCGTTCAGAGTCCTCATCGTTCTCGATGATGAGCTGCCGAAACAGTCGAGAATTCAACGTGTGAGCTTGATCTTATTTATCGCTGTGACAACAGTCCTTAACGAGTTGTGAAGGCGACCACTTAAGTTCTTTGCTACTAAATGTTGCATCTGGATTACGCAGTGCACCGTAAACACTACGGATACAGCTTCTTTCAAAAATGAGATGAACTTATTTTGCCTGCCGCAAAATAGCATTTTAGCAAAAATTAATTTAAAATTGATGCACCAGCAATTAACAAGAAAATGACCTTTGAAGGTGCCAAGCTTTATTAAATGGGTTTTGTATGTGTGTAATAGGAGGTCTGTGCGTCCATGAGCATCATCTTGTAGATGGTCATATACTTAGAAAGTGCATTGCACATAATATCACCAGGTGTAATAAAATGTAAATTTCACCAGATATAATAATAATAATAATGCAATTGTATAATAGGCTGTGTAATGTCAAGCCTTACATTTGACATCTTCAGAGGTAGGATTTGGGAGTTGTGCGCTTGCAATAGCAAAAATATTATCAAGTAAAGGAGGTAATCAGTAACATGTTTCATTGTCCACTACAATTTTTTGATGTAAATGTTTGGGTTTCCATTTGGGAGAAACACCCTGTATAAGACATAAGCAAAAGGATTTGCAAGACTAGACACAGAAAGCTCAAAATAATGTTCTGACTTCTGATGTATGTCTGTCAGATGATGTCACTGTCACCTATCTGTCCATGCCTGGACTAGGTGAAATGAAGTTTTACATCGCATACTATGCATAAATCAAATCTTAAAGCATGGGCCATCACATCTAATGTGTGTATCATTTCCTTTCAGGCTGACCATGTTCCATTCGCCAATGAGAATAGCCTAACTGTCGATCATGCTAAACAAGGTCTGACTAAATAATATAATAAAAGTGGCCCCCTCCAGCATCCAAGAATTTTTTAATGTGAGTCTGCATATCCGACTTCGGATGGGGGCCGCCATTGTGGAAGGGATTGCGACGTTGCCGGACCTCCCTACCAACCGAGGCACAAAAAGGCGCCGCAAAGGGACGCTAATAATGTCGAATATTGTTAAAGCATGACTTTGGCCCCGGACATATTTGTTGCATTTGGTTCGTACGTTCAATTGAGTGTCCCTTTCGGGATGCTAAGGCCATATTAAGGCCTTTTTAGATCATGTCAAACACAACGGCCACAAACTCATCAAGGTTGGGAAGCGTGCTGGCAGCCCCCTGAACCATGTCACTTTCTACGCCAAAAATATTATTTTTTGCAGTTTATACCTAAAAATCAGTGCAGTTTCCGACATTATAAGTAGGCGTGTAAGTAGGGAGCCCTTGTTCCGAATTTTAAGTTCAACTTGTAGCATGTTTTTTACAGACACTGATTTGACTTAAGATTCACTACCCAATCACCTGGGGACTTGGTCCAGAGATGCTCGGGCCGGTCCTCTCCATTATGCTTGCGGACCCACTGCCCGCAGGCATTGCAGACCCTCCTCCCTCCGTAGTTCCGCCAATGGGACGTGTTTGTGATCCCGCAGTTTGAGCAGGTCTCGGCGGGTGCCCCATTCTAGGAATGAAACAAAGGGGCTCACACTTTAATAGAACCATCGAAAGCCACTGCATTGTATAGGGAGAAGCATACGTGTATGCTTTAGAGAGCAGGTGTAGTGACAATTAAATAACAATAATCGCAATTATGGCGAAAACCTTCAGAATCGTCATTTGTGATTCCATATAACACACCTACAAGTCTGATATTTTTGGAATGTGTAGCATTGTTCCCTAATTATTCAATTGACGTCCGATAGAGTTATAAAATGCCTCTGCTTGTATGGGAAATTATCCCGGTTCGCCAAGTTACCAGCTTCACCCATGAGTTGCTTTTGAATTTATCTCGCAGGGACACCATTCTTCCATTCACTAATTACACGACATTTTCAGGGATGCGAAAGAATTGCATGTACTCAGATTTATTTTCATGATTGTGCGTCCTCAAAATTTTAACATGGTAGCCCTCCTCATCAACCTTTACATTGATGCCGGCTGGACAGTTTTGATCTACAGTAGCGTGACCTCTAATCCATTGTCTTGTAGTTTTGTGGCGTTCCTCTGTGCTTTGTCTGAGTTTTGTTCTCCCTCCCATTAAACACACTTGTAATAATGATAAACAACCCCAGCCCTGTTCTTTGGACCTCCCTGCTTTGTATAGCATGTGTAATTAATTAGCTTCCTCTTCCTCACCCTTCCACTTCAG
The DNA here is from genome assembly GCA_000934665.2 of Catajapyx aquilonaris. Taxonomy (NCBI): domain Eukaryota; kingdom Metazoa; phylum Arthropoda; class Diplura; order Dicellurata; family Japygidae; genus Catajapyx; species Catajapyx aquilonaris. Next base: position 10,453 of record JYFJ02008220.1, read on the forward strand.
AAAGTCCTTCCATGAGTCAAACTTCAGATACCTTGCTGCGTCTTTCATACCTTGGGTCACATTATAGCATTCATTTGCTGGATTTTTCTTAATAATTTGAATGGAAGAAGAATCATCCTGAACATTTTGAATGGAAGTCGAATCCTGATTGCAATTACTTGACTTCAAGCGTTGCTTTCTCCTAAGATGTTTGCTAAAAGAATTCCTATTCTTATATTCTGTGCCACATGTTTCACACTATCTAGGATACATGGAGATACTACCAGATGGACTTGTGGATTTAACGTTTTCATTGGAACTAAAATCAGGCTGACGGGAGGAATTACCTGCCCTTGAACACTGACCTATCTGTATGTGCTTATGATATACATTCTTATTCTTATATGTCTGGCCACATTCTTCGCACACCCTTGGATATATGGAGATGCCACTTGATACTGATGAGTGATCAGTAGAAGACTTATGAAACCTTGTTCCTGTACATGTCCTCCCCCATTAACAGAAAGAAATGCAGATGGGACACGTCAGGTACAAGGTGTACAGGAGCAAGTGCACAAATTGCAGTGGGTGGGAGAGGAATGGGAGTGGAGGAGGGTGTCTTGGGATTCTAGCCCAGAAGCTGCATGGTGAGAGTGGAAGGAATCCTTGGAACTTTCCCGACTAAACTTCTTCTTGCAAATTGTGAAATAGTATTGACGTAGTTGACCAACATGTATTACAGGATGAATACGCAACGACTGAAGGAAACGTAACTGACATGTCTACTTAGTGGGATTATCTTCCACCAGAAATGGACCCAGAAACCTAGGCATCAGATTTTTAGTAGATGCCCCATAATGTTGGCGCACTGTTTCCACCCTCAATAGCACATACTTCCCCTTTTTGAAAGTTACCAATCTATGTCGCTTAGCTGAAGGAACTTCGAAAATCCTATTTTCACTTGAGGGTGAGAAAATGTAAAAGACGAGTGAAGTTCCTGGAGGTTGCAAAGGATAAGCCTTTTCTGCTCATATACAATTTTCTGAATTGTCTTTTGCTCCTGGCATAATTCTGCTGTTTTCATCATCTTGGTAGAATTGCCTGACAAGGTTTACAGTGTCTTCAGGCAGTGTCTTACCATACTGCTGTTCGGGAATTGCACCAATACCTTTCTCTGCTGCTAGTGTCCTAGCTTGCTGACTCAATATCACCAAAAACCTCACTTACCCACTTTTTCATATTTCACTTTCAAATGTGAGGAGAGGTGCTGGCATCATGGTTTTCTTTCATGATGCCTTCAAGTCAGCACTGTCACAAAAACTGTCTTGTAATCCATAATCGATGCCCATAAGTGCTTCTCTCAACATGGTTCCTGCCTCTGCCATTCTGTCCTGATTCTTCATCTTGATGACTAGGTCATCCGTGTTGATAGCAGATGAGAGAAAATGAAAATGTCTGGTTCATTTATCCTACTGTTAGGAGCAATCGCGACTGATTCTCCATAACGCGCGACGATCAGCTGTTTCATATCACGGTTTTGGAACTTAGAGCAATCATCATAATGAACACACTATTTACCTTCCACTTCTGAAAGTCCATCCTATAAGATACGTTCAAGAGGCACTCGAAGAATCTTATACGAGCATGGAGAGGGGAGGGGCCAAATCCGAAGTTTTCCTCCTTCTCTGGCAATTTTATCATCCTCTCCAAGTCGTTCATTTCCGACAACTTAGCGTCACAAATGAAACATTTCATGGATGATGTGTTGATCAACTCACTGGAAACCTTTCAAGAATGTAATAACAGAAACGTTAAGACTAGATATAACTCAACGTAACTTGCGTGCATGGATTAACGTTAATAATACTGACCTTTCCGTCCACCATTGTCATCATGATGGAAACATTGATGACGTCAAGTTTCACTTGAGGGGCTGCAGGTTGGTGATTTGGTTCTGGATGTACTCTGCTTATTTTTTTATTGTTTCCTTTGTTTCTTGGATCCATACAAGTGGATGGGGCGGCAGAATGAAGTCGAGGACAGGCGAATGTTTTCCCAGTAGTGTTGTCCGGTGTTGTCATCAGTGAGACAGAGAGGAACCAGGGCTGTCGTAAATAAGCTTTCATCGGAAGAGCCAGTTGTTACCATTTCTGCTTATATCGGGTGTGACCAGAGCTGCCATCAAACCCCCACATAGTACATGTCGTTGGAGACTCAAAAGGAGGCAACATTTCCAAAATCCTGGTGGCAGTGTGATGTAGCAAATCTTGCAACAGGACTTCACAGCTACCTTCAGAGTAGGATATTCCTGTAGGGTAGCTGGCTTGCTTTTCTTTCAGAATCTTTTCGTATGACGGATATATGTAATGATTTTTGTTGTTGTGTTGTTGTTGTTTTTGCAACCGTACGGATAGTTTCGTATTGCTTTTGGGATAGGTCGCATGACACAGTCATGGATAATGCTTATTTTGGTGTACGAGGAGTGGCCTTTGAGAGTACCGCGTATATAATCGCGCCATCATGATAGAATCCGATTGCCTCTCTTTGGAGTAATATTTGTTGCTTCTTTAACCATGTTCTCATTGTAG